>VMDR010004807.1:0-56707 GCA_007922815.1 Macrotus californicus
AAACAGGAGAACAGAGTACGAGGATGAGACCCAAGTTAGCATCTTTTATAACTAGGGTTATGGCTCCAAATCTCAAACTAAATACACTTCTTTTAAGGGGAAACGGCATGAAAAAATGTAAGTCTCCAGTTTAACTTTGCTCCTAATAAATTAGGACTTCAAAAAGAAAAAAAAAAATGAAGCCCAGTAGCTACTAACACACCACCCAAGGTGAAAATAATAGTCTTGTAGTAGCAGATTCATTATCTATTCTTGTCCAGAAGTTGGAGGCTTCGTCCTTCAATGGTAGGTTCTGCTTGACACAATTCCAGGTTATTTTCTGGAATACCTGCATCTATTCTGTTTTCTACAGCAACCCCAAAATAGTCCACATATCAAGATCTAAGTTGGCCATTTCAATCTATGAACACATGACCTACCTTGTTACAGAATCTGAAGAAGAAACAAAGTGGCTAGATTAAAGTTATAAATAGATGTGTTGTCAGGACTGTATTGTTTATATTTCTCGGAATGTAAATGAGTATTTGAATATAAAAGGAGGTATTTCTGTTAGAATCTAACTTCACTTTCAGTATTCTGAAGCCTAATGGGAAGACTAAGTAGATTACAATTCATTAAAAGATGAAACAAAGAAAGCCTTTTATTTTCTTGTACAAACCTGAGTTGAACTACTTGCTTGTAGGAAAAATTAACTCTATACTTAGTTCCACATAAAAAAGAAGTTTTGAGGACTAGAGACAATATATATGATACTATATGATACTATACATAATATCAACATAATTACAAGTACTCTGCAAACAAGTGTTGACTGTTATGACAGACGAGGACAGGTTCCTATGGGGAAATACTGTGTTGTGTAGGTGTGAAAAGACCCAACTTAGTGTGGATACAAACACTGTGAGTAGGCCTTTCAGAGGAGACTTGAAGGATGGATACAGGAGCTAGCCAGGCCACAGAATGATGGTGGAAAGGCATTCCAGACAGGAGTACTGAAGCTGCAGTCAGAGTACAGGGTGCACTGGAAAATCTGAATTTTACCAAAGCTAAGGAGGGAGCAGAGAGAATGGGGAGAGGCAGGAGTTGGAGAAGTACACACTATCTGATAATGGAAAGCCTTAAAGTTACTTAAAGGAATTAGGGAGGGGACCAGGTAAAAAAATTTTAAGGAGGCACTAGTTAGTCTGGAAACTAATCCAGATCAGCTGATGGACTTTAAATGGGGCTGGGATTAGCATGCTCAGATTTTGCACTTTTGGAGCATCACTCTATACACCGTGAAGGAGCAGGTGGAGGGAGGCTGTTGGAGTGTCGTGAAACCACAGTGACAGATGAGATGGACAGTGATGACGGAAGAGAGAGGGGCACAGACAGGATTTGGTGATGGACCAGATGCAGGAGATGGGGGAAGCCAGGAGTTAAAGAATCTTCCAGCGCTGGCCAGGTAGCTCAGTTGGTTAGAGCAACATCCCAATACGCCAAGCTTATGGTTCAATTTTGGTCAGGGGACACACAAGAACCAACCAATGAATGCATAAATAAGCGTAACAACAAATCTCTCTCTCAAGTCAACAAATAAAAATAAAGAAACCTCCCAGGCTTCTAGCTTGAGCAAATAGGAGTTTATGAGTTTACTAGGTGGTATTTGTCTCCATTTAACCAAGTGAGGACACTAAGAAGTTATGTGACTAGCCTAGGGCTGCTCAGTTTGTAAGGCTTGGAAAAAAACCTCAAATCCACTCCTGACCTGCCTGTTTTTGTTGATGTTATACTGATGGTGATGGTTTTTTCTTACTTTTTACTTCTAAACAGTTTTTTTCCCTTTATTTTTACTGTTGGCACTATTATAGGTGTCCAAATTCCGTCCCTCCCACACCCTAAACAATTTGTAACGGCAAATTTCAAGCACAACTTAGAGCCACTACTGTTTCACCCATACCCCTACCTACTTCAGTCATGCCTGGTACTCGTCGGCTTCGGAACTCATCAAACTCTCTATTTGTCTCATTTTGACAAGGAAAAAAACGTTTCAGCACTCAGTGCTTGCTCGGGACTCGTCGCATTGGCTAGAACTTACATGAGTCATGACGAGAAAATGCTCCGTCCTTCAGCACTCCTTGGTGCCAGCACTCAGCATGAGTTCCAGAACCAATTAAGGACGAGTACCCTGTATCTCTAAAAGATATGACTCAAAGAAAAATACCATTATCCCACCTTTAAAAATTAACATCACCATATAAACAGGCAGTGTTCAACTTTTCCTAAATTGTTTTAAATAATGTTTGATCTGGGGTACGACCAAGGTCACAGATTACATTTGGTTGGTATGTCTTTTCATCTAAAGGCTCCCCCCTTCTCTATGGAATAGGAAGGGCAAGTTCAAGTTTGTGTATTTTAATGCAAATGATTAAGACACCATGCTTTTGGGAAAATGTATTTAAAAGTTTCAAGGTACTTCCTCTTTAAAAGCCAGTATTTTGTTAAAATGTTTTTATCACTTGATATTAACATTTCAAATGGCTTTTAGTATTTGGAATATTTAGAATTCTGTCCTTAAATTGATAGAATTTCTTTTGGTCTTTTCTGTTTTTTCTTTTTGAAAAAAATTTTATTTATTTTTTTAAACTATATTTTATTGATTATGCTATTACAGTTAAAATTTATTTTTTACTCTATTTTTTCCACTACCATTTATCCTCCTTAACCCTCAACCTCACCCCCACCTGGCAATCACCACACTGTTGTCCATGAGTCCTTTTTCCTGTTCTTCCACTAACCAGTGATCCCGCCCCCTGGCTGTCAGCGTGCTCTCTATCTGTGAGTCTGTCTCTATTTTGCTTGTCAGTTCAGTTTATTCATTAGATTCCACATGTGAGTGAAATCATATGGCATTTGTCTTTCTCTGGCTGGTTTATTTCACTTAGCATAATGGCAAACATTAGCGTAATGTTCACCAGGTCCATGCATGCTGTCTCAAAGGGTAAAATTTTCCCCTTTTTTATGGCTGAGTAGTATTCCATGGTGTAAATGTCCCATAGTTGTTTTAGCCACTCATCTACTGATGGACACTTGGGCTGCTTCCAATCTCGGTGATAGTAAACAGCACTGCAGTGAATACAGGGGTGCTTCTATTCTTTTGAATTAGTGTTTTGTTTTTTTTCAGATAAATTGCCCAAAATATAATCACCAGGTCATAAGCAGTTACATTTTGAATTTTTTGAGGCAGTATCTCCATACCGCTTTCCACAGTAGCTGCATAAATCTGCATTCCCACAACAGTGCAGAAGGGCTCCCCTTTCTCCATGTCCTCACCAGCATTTGTTGTTTACAAAGGGGATTTATTATTGAGTTATTATTTATTCATTTGTTTTTTTAACATGATTTTTAAAAAAGATTTCATTTATTTATTTTTAAACAGAGGGGAAGGGAGGGGGAAAAAGAGGGAGAGAAACCATCAATGTGTGGTTCCTTCTCACATGACCGCCACTGGGGACCTGGCCTGCAACCCAGGCATGTGCCCTGACTGGGAATTGAACTGGTGACCCTTTGGCTTGCAGGCTGATGCTCAATCCACTGAGCCACACCAGCCAGGGCTGTTTGTTGATTTATTGATGACAGCCATTCTGACTGGTACGAGGTGATATCTCATTGTGGTTTTAATTTTCATCTCTCTGTCTGTAATCTGTAATGTTTTTTTCTCGAAGAGCTTATCTGTTTCCATAGCTTTGGGAGTATTCTTGGTAGAATCACTACCAAATCTAAATCTCTAGCTATAACTGTATTACAGCTTTTAAATTCCTTGAAGACAGGGATTGACTACTCTTAATAAATGATCTCCTTTTCCAATTACCTCTTGGGCATTTCAAACTTAGTAAGTTGCTTTTTAAAGCTCATTGTCTTCGCCTGTTCTCAACTTCCCCTTTTCCACTGGACCTAGTCTTTTCTTCTACCTACCATTCTTCCAAACAGCCGGGCTTAAAACCTGAGCCATCATAATACTTCTCCAGTGGGTCCTCTGCCCTACCAAGTGCAATTAAGTGCCAAACCCGTCCCCTTTGTAATCTCTTATGTCCATTCCTCCCCCCACCCCTTTTTCATTTGTGTTACCGCTACCCAGTTTAGGTTGCTGCCACGATTGGTCAGGGGGCTTTTACCTTTTAGGATTGCCATCTCCTTTCTCCAATCTGTACTGTAATATGCTGCCAGTTCTGACTGTGTCTTTTCTCTATCAAAAACTTCTCAAGGCTCTCCAGTGCCTACCACATTCAGTATTTGTCTGGATTGATTTATGTCTGCTATTGCATAATTTATGGCTCCAAGTTACCTTTTTAAGTTGTATATGTTTATTTTTCCTTTGCTTTGCCCTGGTGAATTGAAAATCTTTTCCATGCTTTTTTCCCTTCAATTTTTTTTCTCTTTTCCTTTTTGGTTGTAGGATTCGTTTTATAAATGGGTCTATGTCAGGAAGACTAGCTTAGATGATAAATTTTGAGCCCTGCAGTTGTGGATGAAAAAAGCCTTCTAAGTAACTTCACAGGGTAATCTGATCATAAATTCCTAACTAGACAGGTCATGGTCAAGCCCCAAGCATATAACTATTTTAGTAGAAGATTTTTATCTTTGCCTTAAGCAAGCCCTGTCCATTATTTCTGAGCTCAAACTCATAAAATTTCTCTACAGGTTTGGACATTTTTTTACTTGACAGTATCATGCAGAGGAGTGATCAAAACAGCAATAATCTTATGAAAATGGTGACTTCTCTTTTGGGGTCACAGTATGCACAATGACAGCAGTAGTTCACATCTACTACAACAGTGGGGCTGGCTGGGAGGGCTTAGCCACTGAAGAGTGCCGCTGATCATTTATCTAGAAGCAGTAGGGTCCAGCTCTGTTGTTGTCCCCACTACCCTACTGCTAATCACAACAGCTCATAATTTTGTTGAATCTGATGTGATTACAATGACTAGCCCTTGTATAAAGGAGAAATTCCTCAAAATATACAGGCATTATAAGCTGCATATTTGATCATTGGCTGAAAAATTTCTCCCCTGTGATTTTGGTTACTGAATGAATGAAAGCCTCATGATACTGCTCTGGTGTCTTAAACTATTTTGGATGGTAACAGTGTTTTTTATAAGTTGCCTTATTGAGTTTTGATACCCAAAGTTAAGTTTTTATTTGATTAACTTTCTCTTCTGTTCCCTTATCAGGGGTTTTTAACCTGGGATCTGCAGATTGAACCTCTATGGGGGATGGAATTCAAGTAGTCTGTGAACTTGGTTGGGGTAAAAAAATGACACCTTTCAATCAATCTCTAAGCATTTAAAAACATTATTCCGACAAGGGCTCCACAGGTTTTACCAAACTGCCAAAGGAGCCTGTGGCACCAAATCGCCCTCCGACCCCCTCTTCACTCCTGCTCTTCTGATGTGAGAGTCAAGTTAGCCAGAGCCTGTGATGCGACACAGCACACGGCTCATGTCACAGCGTATGTGATCATGTCACATTATGTAGCTCTTCTGATGTAAGAGTCAAGTTAGCCAGAGCCTGTGATGCGACACAGCACACGGCTCATGTCACAGCATATGTGATCATCATGTCACACATTATGTAAATCCTTCAGCCACTGTCTCTTGTGTACGAAATCATTACAGATTCTGATCTTACAAATGAGGGGAAATGAAATACAAAAGGGAGAATACAATGATTCTCACAAGTTCAGGTGGAATAATTTTCCCTTTGTATTAAGAAAGTGTATGTTTGTGTAACTTAAAATTACTATTTCCAAAGGAGTTCTATTTAAGTGCCGTTAAGTTAAATAAAACAATGGGCATTTTTACTGACCTGTGGGGTTTTCTTGCACTCTTTTGGGTGCATCAGCAAATATGCTTCAAATTGCTTGGCTCCTGTCTTCCAACAGTTTCCAACCTTAGATGCGAGCTTTTATTGTGCTAAACTAGGGGAACTCTAAAGAGGCCAATGAACCTCAGGTTTGAAATCCTTGCTCTGTTATTAGAAATACACACCCTTATTATCAGTCCACTGTGGTCGTACAATGTTTGTATTTCCTCCGTCACCTAGAAAACTACTTAATGAAGGAGAGGAAAGAGGAGTGGTTAACAATTACAGTATTCTCCAAGAAAATAAAGCACTTATTTGAAACCCGTATTTCTAATAAAGGCGCTGACAATGAACGACAACAGTCTTAAGATTTATACACATTGTCAGCAGTGAAAAAGGCCATGTAAGTTTAACTGTCGTGTATTTTGGGGTAGTAACGCTGACCTTTTCTTTTGATACATCTTTAGTGTCTATGAATGCATCCTAAAATACGTAAACATTTGTGAATGGTGGATAATGTTTTAATACTAGGCCAGCGATTTTCAACCTCTTTCAACTCATGGCCCACACAAACTAATTACTAAAACTCTGTGGCACACTGAAAAATTTCTTTTTTTTTTGCCAATATGACAAAAGATAGGTGTCATTCTGATGCATTTACACAGGACGGCTATTGTTATCTTTTAGTTTGGCAGTCTAAGGGGAAAGAAGTCAGTGCCCTGACTAAAGAGTCGGGTAGAGCATCTTTTAGACATTCTTTTTAAAAACTGGTTGAAAATCACGGTACTAGACAAATAATACTCAATTTTGACACACGTTTGCAGTTTGTCCCTTACTAAACAAGACGACAACTTACTTCTTTATTTGACATGAGGATCAAAGGTAGCACAACCATGACATGCAGATTTACTCAAGGGATATTTATTAAACAATTACTGTGTGTAAAAGAATTTACTAAAAAGGGATGGAAGAAATATATATTTCAAAATATGGTATAAAAAATTTTAGAACAAGAATAAAGCTTCGAAAGGAAATACTGTATCCTAAGTCTCTCATAGTGCCTGGTAGCCATTAACAAACTGCTAAATACCTAAAAATTCACAACTCTCTTTCTCATTTTTTCTCACATCCAAGTCCCGTCTTCCTATTTCTCATCTGCAACAAAACCAGAATGACCACGTGGGTATTTACATACTACCTAAACCCTGCACAGGAATGCAGATTACGGACTGAAAAGGCAATGGGAAAGAAGGATTTAGGCTGAGAAAAGTTATCACTCAAAATATCAATTTTCAGATACCAAAAATCATTTACATCCATTTTTATGGGGTGCCAGTCTGATTTTCCAATGGGAGTCAGAACACACAATTCCCACCCAGCCTTTAACAAGAGCTAGGATGACAAAGCCCACCCTCTCCAACCTCAGTTTCTTATTCTGTAAAATAAGGGAAATTCACTGTTCATTAAGATCTTTTCCAGCCCTGGCTGGTGTGGCTCAGTGGATTGAGCGCAGGCTGTGAATCAAACGGTTGCCAGTTCGATTCCCAGTCAGGGCACATGCCTGGGTTGTGGGCCAGGTCCCCAGTGGGGGCCAAGTGAGAGGCAACCACACATTGATGTTTCTCTCCCTCTCTCTCTTCCCCTCTCCTCTCTCTAAAAATGAATAAATAAAATCTTTAAAAAAAAAAGATCTTTTCCAGAGTTCATATTATATGCATTAATATTTAAAAGGCCAAAAGATTATATAAACAATTGGAATACTAATCTGTTGGTTTCATCCTATGGTGATTATGATCTTTTTTTTCCCTTTTTAATCTGTCTAGGCATGTTATAGCTTATTATGTTAAGCTTACAACTAAACCTTTAAACCTATTCAGCTATAAAAATCTCACAAAATGCTCCCCAGACCAGTAACTTGCATATTTAACAGGGGTCACTGTAGTCCGATGAAAGAACAGCATCTAGCTAAACCCTCAATTACTAAAGTATGCTCAGCTTCTGTTTAGTAATACCCACTACCTGTTTTAAGGGGAGATGTCCTGAGTTCTTTATCATTTCCATGGCAATTTGAAGGCACGCTACCTCAGGGTGTAAGTCTTGGGTTTATGGGTACTACTGAATGTATAACTAAAAAGCTTAAGATACACACACCCTGTTTCACCTCACTAGGCTAAGGGCTGACATCAAAATTATTAATGGTTAATTCCTGCTCACACTCTTCCCCAGCTCTCACATAATTCCTATCACAACATTCCAGTAGTTACTAATCCCACGCTTATTTTATCATGGCATTGACGTGTACACATTTTATTTCGAAACCATGCGGTTTGAAACAATTTTCAAAACTAGTCGTGATAAAGTAGCTTGTAAACATTTTACTGCTATCAGTAGACGCCTAGTTTATAAGCAGACACTGGAAACTCGGCTAAAGTAATAAGAGTTTGTTAAGATAAATTACACACTAGTTTTAGCAAGTGCTTGTCTCACCAAATAAGACAAAGAAATGAGACGTTGAAGTGCACGTGGAAGAAGAGGATGCACTTGGAACAAAAAGCACGTATCTACCCAAGTGTAACGCTACCCTTCAGATTACTCCCAACAGGGTCGCCCTGAAGACCGCGAGCGCTGCGGCTGACGCGCTGCAGCCACAGGTTGAATGACAAAGAGCCCCCGTCAGCACTGTCCTCTTGGCAAAGTCCACTCGAACCCTGCAGTCACGCCTTGGCTGCGAGGACTGCAGATTTCCAAACCACTATCGCAAGTTACCAGGTGGGACAAGGATTGGCTGGCCGAGGAGGTTGGGACGGGCATGCCACGAGTCCAAAATAACTCCCGCCCGAGTGAGTCCCTTTCCTCGAGCAGAATGCGGCCAAGGGAGTCTGGAGGCACCACGTGAGTCACCCCCACGTCGTCCCTTTTTCAGATCAAAAGCATCTCTTAAGGAGCCTCCTGAAGACTGGTGGGGAAACGGATTCCCCAAGGTCACCGGTGCCAGGACCCAACTTCTCGGCCAGGCCGGTGGCTGGCACCTGACCACGGGGGCCGCAGCTCGGCTGGGAGAGGCGCTGTCCCCAGCGCCTCAAGGTCTCCTTGCCCAACGCGGCGCTCCGGGACCACGCGGCTGCTCTTGGCCACTTGCCCCTGCCGGGCCGCCTCCCTTCCCCGGAGACCAAGGTCCCCGCTTGCCCGAGGCTCTCTCCCATAAGCCGAGGCAGCCAGGACACCCCGGGGTCCGCACCCAGCGCCGCGGGCGATTACCCAACTAACCGTTATGCGCGGCTCCGGCGTCAAGCGTGTGCGTGACGAGGCGAAGAGGCGGTGCGGCCGGAGCTCCGCGAGGCCCAGGGCCCAGGTCGCGTCCTTCGCCCGCTGCCTCCTTGACTCCCTCCAGCACCCACGCGGCTAGCTAGTCACCTCGCCGCTCGCCAGCACTTTGTCGGGCCCGG
Source organism: Macrotus californicus (assembly GCA_007922815.1). Taxonomy (NCBI): domain Eukaryota; kingdom Metazoa; phylum Chordata; class Mammalia; order Chiroptera; family Phyllostomidae; genus Macrotus; species Macrotus californicus. The sequence goes on from VMDR010004807.1 coordinate 9,288, forward strand.
CCGGCGAGGACGCTTTATAACCTGCGGGGTTAAGGGAGGGGGGGCCGGAGCATGCGCAAAGGGGGCGGAGTCAGCCTTCTCGGCCACCGCCCCCCCTCCTCCCCCACCTCCATACTTAACACTCCAACTGCCACTCACGCCTCCACTGGGTTTCGGGCGCAGGCGCGCGGTCCCGAGCGCGCTCTCGCTCCCGTTCGCCCGCGCCGGCGCCCCCTCCTCGCCACGTGACCTGCAACCGGGCGAGACCCGCACGCCGGTCCCCAGCTCAATGGCGGGGACAGAGACCCTCTTCTCCACGGAGGTATTCGCCCCTCCATCGTCCGAGGAGTTCGTGGAGACTTGCACGCGTGCGGCACACGGACGTCGGCCTCACCCCGGGTTTCTGACGTAGGAAAGGGAAAGGCCGCCAAGGACGGATGCGGCGCGCCCCCGGGGGCCTGACTCAGGTGTGGGGGCGATGCGCGCGCGGAGGCCCGGGGAGGCGCCTGGAAGTGGAGGGGACCGGGCCGGGTTAGAGATGGGCGCGGGGGACCTCGGGGAAGAGGCGGCGGGGCGGTTGTTAAGAGCGCGGGCTGTGGTGTCGCCCCTGGAGTTCCGTGACCTCGGGGGAGCCACTGAAATCCGCAGGGCCTGTTTCCTGGTCTCTAAAGCGGCAGCAGTAATAGAACCGACCTCGTAGGCGCTTTTGGTGGTTTTGACGAGTTTGTGGGACTTTCTTACTACAGAGCTTGGCCTGTGGCATTTGATGAATGGTGGGTATTAAACACAGAAGTCAGGAAAGCAGAGCGGGTCTAAGGGTCACCGCACAGGTCCCAAGAGGGGACGGTGTGTATATCTGAAAGATGGGCAAATGAAATTGCAGGGTGAGGCCATATTTTTTATGGACATTGAATGTTTGGGACTAAGTATAATTATCGCTAACAATTTGGAAGGGCTGATTATATACTTAGCAGTTCACCTGAATTATCTTCACAACCCTATGAGATAGGTACTACGGTTACTGAAAAGGGGACCTGACCCAGAATGGGTCTGCCCCCCTGGCCTGTGGCATGGGGGTTCTTGACTTCATGCAGGAAAGATTTCACAATAGGAGTCCGAAGCTGGGGACAGTGAAACGAGGAAGGGCGTAGGATAGAAGAAGCTACAGGAGAGAGCCTAGGCGGGGCTGCTTTAGCTCACTGGGAAGTCGAGAAAGGGGGTGCTTTGGAAACAGGTTCAGAGGGTTAGCCCAGACGGACAGCCGCTGGCCATTGCTCCCCTGGTTGCGAGTCTTGTGAGGTCTCTCAGAGCTTCGGAGACGTGTGCCTGTGGGGGAAGAAGAAGGGGAAGGGAAAAGTGAGGAGTGCCCTGGGTCCTTGGTCTTGAGCGCTTTAGTTCTCCCGCAGGTGGGAATTTTATGGGAGGTTAGGGTTAGGGCTTTAGCAGAATATGCATCAGTTTTCCAGGTGTGCTCTTTGAGGTTCATGGTCTCTACTGATTGGTCAGCGCGGGGGGTGGGGGGCGGGGATTGTCATTCCTCACTGCAGCTGGTCCTGGTATCACCCACCTCATTTTGCTGCTTTTCTGGGCCTGGAGCTGAACTACAACTGAGGCCTGGATGTTATCTCCAGGGAGGTGACCTTCTGTCTGGCTGTAAATTGCTCAGCTAGTTTGTTCAGTTGTCTGTCTCAGTTTCCCCGTTCTACTTGCCAAGGAATTCTCCTAGCTTCTTACTCTCCTGCCTCACTACTACTATTAACATTTTACAAGTGAGGGACCTGAGGCGCAGAGAGGTTAAGTAACTTTCCAGAGGTCACAGAGTTATAGCAAGTGGGCAACTCCAGTCCAGGATCTGATTCTGTCAAAAGAGCCATTGTAGGTTCTTGAGCAAGTTCAGGTACCAAAGTGTATAATCATGGAGTGTCTCTGATGTCCAGGACTTTTTAAAAAATTGCTATGAGAGAGAGAAACCAATTTGTTGCTCTACTTATTTATGCATTCATTGGTTAATTCTTTTATGTGCCCTGACTGGAGATCAAATCTGCAACCTTGGCGTATGGGGACAATTCTCTAACTAAGTTAGCTGTGCTACCCAGCCAGGGCAGGATTATAGAGAAATATAAAAAATGCATGAGCCCAGGCTCCTGCCTTCCAAGAGCTTCGGAGTTGTTTGGGGGGATCCAGTTAGGCAGAAATCAACCACCTTTTGATGTGTGCCCCAACCCTGTCCTTCCTATACACACACGTTTAACCCTGACATCCCTGTGGGGTTGGCCTTAAGTATTTGTTTTGCAAAAGAAGAACCTGAGATGGTGGTGGTGTGGGGATGAGGGACCCAGTTCTGAGGGCTCCCGTGTGCTTTCCTGTCACCCACTAGGTCTCTTTCCAAAAAACAAAAAGCTTTCAGTAACAGTTCAACTTGTGAGTAGAAGACACTTTAGAATCTCGGGCCAAGTACTACTTATGAGTGATAATTGCTGAGGGGAAGGCACTTCAGGTCGTTGGGGTGGCTGGGACTTAGACCAGCAGTGCTTTAGGGCTGTTAGGGTGGCAGCCGCGTTTAGGGTGGATGGTAGGAGAGGGGAGTTAAGGAGGCAATCTAGGACTGGTCCAGACCAGAACTCATCAGGGCCTGAAGAGTGGCATGTAGTGGGAATACGATGATTCACAGGAAACCCCAAAAGAAGACTTGTAGAGAAGCATAGTGTGGGAGATTCACAATGTGGACCTGGAAGCCAGGTGTCCTCAGTTCCAGCTTGACACTTGCTAGCTCTGTGTTCTTAGGCAACTCATTTTTCCTCCCTGAGCCTCATTTGCTTTGTCAGACAAGGATAGTACCTACCTCGTAGGGTTGTGATGATAGTAAAGTTAGTATTGACTTCAGTGTCTGTCATACAGTAAGCACTAAATAAAAGTCTAGTGGTGGAAAACCATGAAACTGGATTCTAAAGGCCCCTCACTTGATAAGACCCCTAACAATCTGTTCGTGGTATCTTACTTAGCATTTATTGTAATTTTTTATTTCTTTTCTTGAAGATGTTCATCAAAATTTTACATACCTGAGGCCCCACAGCATCTGGATCTGCCCCTAGAAGGAAACTGTACTGTTGTGGAAAGAGTATATATAGGCTTTGTTCCCATAACTTACTATCTCTGTTACTTTGGACAGTTAAGTCACTGAACTATTCTGGGCCTCAGTTTCTTTACCAAGTAAATTAAAGGTCACATCTGCCAGCCTGGGCTGTTGTGATAATCAAATCAGGTAGTACTTGCAAAAGAGATTAGTAAAACTTGGACAGCATTCTACAAGTGTTTACAAATTAGTATTATTATAATTTGTCCATAAAGTGTATAAGAGGCAAGATCAAAAGCAACACCAAGGTTTTTATTTGAAGAAGAAGAAGGCGGGTGAGCTGGCAAAAATGATGAAATGATACAGGTAACATTCTTGCTTTTCTGCCAGGTTTTCTTTCTGATTAATCCATGAGACGGTGAAGAAATGAACTACGAAGCATATAATCAGAAATTTAGAGCTGAGAGGAGGTTCAAAATCATTTAGCATAACCCCCCCCACACACACACACACACATTTTATAAAAATGGAAATTAAAGCCCAGAGAGGCTAAAAGATGTTCTAAGGCCACGCATCTAATAAATGGCATGATCAGAAGAACCAGAGCTCCAGACACCAGGATCTTACTGTGACAAGTGTGATCTTTAAAAAAAGAATTTTATTATGGGGTCTTTTCAAAATCAGAGAAGGCATGGTACTTGCTCTAGTAGCTTTTGTCTTTGTCACAAAATTCCCCAGATTCACTTTTTGTTTTAAAGGTTGATAGACTGGATGAGGCATGGGCGGTCCACTGTTCACAAGCTTGTTCAGGGAGCAGAACTTCTGAAGATTTCAAGGTAAGAGTTACAGCTTCAGAAATTGGTAATGGGATGAGCAATGCAAATGTAAAATTTGAAAATTCGTAACTGGTTACTATTCAAGCTGTGAAAGTTACTCAATTTGTTCTTACATGTTTAAACTTCGCTCACCTTCAGAATCCTCTCCATTTGATGCAGTACACCTGTTGAGACGTTTTTTCCACTGCTCCAAACAGTTTTTGAACTTGTCAGTTTTGATGTCTTTTAGTGCTTCTGCCATGTTTTGTTTCACCTCTTCCACATCGGCAAAACGTTTCGCTTTAAGGACTTTTTTCATCTTGGGAAGGAGAGAGATGGGGTGAATAGGGAGGGTGGGGCATGGCAGGTGGGGGGTTATGCTGTTTTTCGTCAAACTGTTGAATACTCAGCGTGGTGTGGGCAAGTATGCTCGAAAATCACCCACCATGAAATGGACAAATGCACTGAAAGAATCTTAAAAAAAAAAAAAATTCACCAAAGCCAAATGCAACCTCTCACAACAACGCCGGCTGGTACACGGATACAGATGCATTCCTGGAACACTCACCTAGCGAGGGAAGCGTGTGCTACAAGGGGCCCACCCTCCAGAAGATAATTCTAGTTTTTTTTGGGGGCCCCCCCTCACATGAAAAAGAAGTTTGCCAAGCAAATGCCTAGGATGAAGGAGATAATGCTGATTCTAAAAAACATTCTTTCTTTAAAGGAGAGAACTCTCATTCGGAACATCTCCCTCTAGTTTCATGTTCTGTGTCAAGTGTAGCCCTGCCGCTTCCCAAGGGCTGGATCTGGATCTAAGGGAAACTTGCCCCTTGCTGAAGGAAGACTCGCTCCGAGTTGGTGTGATGCCCTCCAAGCCCCTCCCTGACCTCGTCTTGCTCTGTTTGACTCTTCCCTTAATCTTAGCCTGCAGTCTGGCATCCTAATCAGTTGGTTTCTCTGGGTTTCTGCTAGCAGGAGATAATTTGGATGGAAGTGTTTGGTAGAAAACAAATTGGTTGTAATAAAAATTTCTTCAATATGACAAATTAGTCAAAAACGATTATTTCTAATTACTAGCTTTTCATGTGTTTGATAATTTTGGTGGTCAAGGGTTTGTTTTACTGCCTCTTTGGGGTTTTGAGAATATGTTTGTGCACAAATACATATTTTTCAAGGAATCATACTGTATGGGCTATTCACCACATTTTAAAATATTTGCAATGACTGATGATAAGGCACATTTACATGGTTTTTAAATATCTAAAATAAACTTACTGATGGACATTTAGGCTGCTTCCAAATCTTGGCTATTGTAAATAATACTGCAGTGAACATAGGGGTGCATATTTTGAGTCAGTGTTTCGGGTTTCTTTGATAAATTCCCAGAAATGGAATTGCTGGGTCATAAGGTAGTTCCATTAAGATTTTATTTATTTACTTTTAGAGAAAGGGGAAGAGAGGAAGAAGGAGAGGGAGAGAAACGTGAATGTATGGTTGCCTCTCACACATCCCCAACTGGGGACCTGGCCTGCAACCCAGGCATGTGCCCTGACTAGGAATTGAACCGGTGACCCCTTGGTTCACAGGCAGGCGCTTAATCCACTGAGCCACATCAGTCAGGGCCCATTTTTAATTTTTTGAGGTAAGTCTATATTGCTTACTATAGTGGGTATATCAATCTGCATTCCTACCAACAGTGTCCATCAGAAGATGAGTGGATAAAAAAACAATGGTACATTTACACAATGGAATACTACTTGGCCGTAAAAAAAAAGAAAAGAAAACTTTACCCTGTGCGACAGCATGGATAGACCTGGAGAGCATTATGCCAAGTAGCATATAAATACCATATGATTCCACTCGAATGTGGAATCTAATGAACAGACTGAACTAATGAGCAAAATGCAGACACATAGATGGAGAGCAGGCCAACAGTGGGGGTGGTGGGAGCTGGGGGGTGAAGGGATTGAACAAAAAAGGGAAAAAAAAAGAACACATGGACAACAGTGTGGTGATGGGGGGAAAAATGAGATCTAAAATGAATTTAGATTAAAAAGGACAAGTTTGGGGGGACTAGAAAAGTATGATAAACCGACAGTAACGTTTAAAGACTTTAAAGGTTACGAAACAAGCCATATGGGTAAGGTATAGTTTGTTTTAAACTCATTGCCTGAGGCTCTCCTCACCTGTGGCAGTCCTGTGCCATCCCCCTGGGCCATTCCTCAGTGGGTCCTGCCCCTCGTCTGCTAACACAGGGAGAGTTTTGGCCTGTGCTCTTTGTGACCCACATCACTGTGTAGGGTCTTTCCTAGCAAGTATTTCTTCTGAGCAGGGTCCTCCGTATTTGCAGACCTGTCTACCTCCTTGACCTTGGATAACCCTGAGCTCCTTTATTTTTTTCTCTCCCTCCCTTCCTGTCTAGTATTTTGGGCAGATGTGGGTGAGTGAACACTACTGCTAATAATAAAGATAAATTGATGATAGCTAGGATTTAGGAAGTACTTATTACGGATCAGGAATTGATCGAAGCACTTAATACATATTACCTCAAAATTCTATAAACCAGGCACTATGATAAAACCTCATATTCCAGACAGGTGCAGAGGGAACACAGAGAGAGGTTAAGTAACTTGTCCAACGTCAAATTATCAGTATTGCCTGGAATCATCAAGAAGAAGTCATTATTTAGTTCTCACCAAAAATACGTATATAGAAATGATCATTTATAATTATTAATACCATAGGATACTAATCCATAAACTTTGAAGAATATCTAGACTCAGGAAAACCCTATTCTATGTTCCTACTGCCCCCGGTAGCTAAACATTCATCATGAAAACTGATGGCCATGAAAGCTGCCTCTAAAACCAAAAGGTGTACTTCAGGGGGCTACACCTGCTGAAGTGAGCGTGGGGTAGTTGTGAATTTAGGCTGCTGAGCTGGAGGACATCTCTTGTCAACAGCTCGGTGAGCATTCCAGAGTCTACTCCATGCTGTGAGATCTCTCAGGGTGAGACTTTGGACCTGATGGCCTTCCCCCAGCAGCTGCACCTCAAGGCTGGTGTGACTCAGGAAGCCTCTTAGATCGTAATGACTAGCATATCCACCTGCTTGGGAAGCCGGACGTGGGTGTTATAACTGGATCTTGACACTGCTACACTGGAGAACAAGGGAAGGCTTCAATGAAGAACGCAATCTGTAGTGACTTCTGAAAACCCTGAATCTATCACAGTGTGTACCACGTGGTACCTGGGACACCCATGCCTGGGGGAGGACCGGGGCTCTCAACCCCACTTCTGAGCTCTGTGTTAGTAGAGTGACACCTCCCACTTCCTTACCTTTTGCACAGGTCACAAGTTCAGATGTTACGCCTATTGAATTGTACTCTGATAGGATTTTTTTTTTTTGCTGTCATAGAATAAGGCCATACCCCTTATTTAGGGGAACCTGCAGTTTTTAAATACTGCAGCAGAGACCAAGCTGGAACAGACTAGCCTGCTACCTTTTTTAGGGAAACCAGGATGGATGTTTTTATTTTCAATAATTCAAAGAAGAATCTTCAACACAGAGAAACTTAGAACGTGAAGTAGGTGGAAGGCGGCACTTTACCTTTTTAGGGTTTGTTGGGACTTAACAGGAAGTGAGTGTTGAGGGCCCTCCTCACTGATAACGGGGGCCATTGCCACACAGCTGCCTAGTAGGAGCCAAGCAGAAAAGCTTTTCCTGGAGACCCAGAAATGAAGGTAAATATTCACGTTCTGTAAGTCTGTTTTTTGCTGCATCACTCTGTCTACCCCCTGAGTTTGTCAAGTTCAATCTAAATCAAGGATTCAGACTGAAAAGTCTTCAAGTATAAGATGATAAGGATTGATGAGCATTATGGTGAAAGGAAGTCCATACCCTTTGAGGCCTCCGAGTTTCAAATGTACTACATGAAGTGCCTCCCCCATACAGCACTAACAGGTATTTCTACATAATGCATTATTCAATAATTCAAAAGGAAATAGAATTCTTTTAAACTCTTAACACTATTTTTAATCAATGTAAAAAGGAAAAACAACAATGGCAGAAAATCTTGAGGTAAGAAAGTGAGGAGCGAGCAGGCAGATGGGAAGTTGGTCAGCAAATACTGCAGCAGGCTATTCTGTTCCAGCATGGTGTGCTGTGGTATTTAAGGAGCAGGTGAAAGGGTTCGTGTCCCCCTCCTGAGTCATCCTCGTGGTTCAGTGGTGATTTACGAAAGATCCCAAGGAAAAGTGAATCTCAGACCAAGGGCCTTAGCAACAAGATTTGGCAGTTCCTATGTGGAGATTCTTCCATTGTCACTTTGGCAGATCAGGATTCAATGTGGAGAGAAACCCCGGTGGGTTTCTTTACAACTTCGTTTGTGGTTATCTTCCATCCCAGCCCCGTGCTGCTTTTCCATCACCACGGCCACAGTGACTGAAATGGCCCCCTTCATCCTTTACAGTGGACAGCCTTCAGCCCCAGACTCCAGGCCAATCCCTTACAGACAAGTTCTTTCCTCTCTAGTGTCTTCAAACTCGTGGTCATTGAGGGCTTTGATTTTATTCTGCTTTTGGAGAGCCCTCTTTAAGTCTTCCAGGTGCACGTATACTTCTCACTGTTTACCATCTATAATCCAGTCACAAGAAAGAAACTGGAAAATCTCGTAGTAGAGGAGTATTCTTTGTTCAGAGCTACCTTCAGGGTAGCCTGGCCTACTCGGTTCCCGAAAGCCAAAAGAGGAGTGATTCTCACCAAGCTCTGAATACATCATTCCCTCATTCCCCAAGTACACACACCTCGTTATTGGGTGTGTGTCTTATGTATACTTCCCACAGCCATGTCATCAGGGACCAGAATGTGGAGAAAAGCTGCATGCCACACGAGGTCAGCAAGAGGCACAAAGCTATAAATTGCAAATGGGCTACACATCAGGGTAGAAGGCTGGCTATGGCCTGCGTCTCATGTTCCATCAGGTCAAGACTGAATAATGGGTCTTTGCTCATTTTCCATTGAAAAGATAAGTTAATCTGGGAGCTTTTCAGCTCCATCACATGTGCCCCCTCTGGTTCAGTAGTCATTCTTTTGACTAACCAACATCATGCTTGAAACAGCCCAGCTATGCTTCAGCCATAGCATGGAAGACAAAATTCAGGCTGTGCTGACCAGCAAGCCCCCTCACAGGATCCAGGAATAAGAGAGGTGTAGACTCCGGGAGTTACTAGGGGGACTCCCAGCTGCTACAACCACACCCTTACACAGGTTTTCCACTAAGAATCTGGGGAAACCCCACTCCATCTCCCCAGGTATGTCACTGAGCTATTCTTATGCTTAGTCATAAATTGGGTCACTATTAGCTTATAAGTATCAGAGATTTAAACCTAGGTCTACTTAAGGAATAGCCTGTTCTAAATGTTAGGCTATTTTCATTTATTTTGTTGAAAACCCTGAGATAAGTAGAGATCAGGATGAGGAGGATGATAAGAGGCAGGAAATGCATGATTTCATAGCGTCAGCCCTGAGCCTTCAGCCCTTGTACGTGCTGTTCTCAGAAGCGCTTCTACCTGGTGAGCTGTTTACAGAATAATATGGGGATGAAAGAAGCAGATAGACTAGCCGGGGAGCAGTTTAGTAATCCTATTATTCAAACCTCTTCATAATCCAGTTTAGCTTCCTCACTAATATGAATTAATAAGATTTCACAATTACCACATTCACTAACGAAGTTCTTTCTACATAATTATTGTTTACACTTTAATAAATTGCTTAGGAAGGCCTCCTCCAAATCCAAACTCAATACAGTATGTTTCATTTTCTATTTCTTCTCTGGGGGGGGAGGGGGGTGCATGATTATTTTGGGAAAAACATTGGCTTATGAATTAAATTCCATATCTTGCCCTACCTCCTCTGGAAGACCTCGATCTCTCCTCCCCTCCCCCCCTTTTTTAATTTAATTTATTTTTTAGAGGGGGGAGAGGGAGGAAGGAAGAGAGGAACATCAGTGTGTGAGAGAAACATTGAATCAGTTGCCTCTCACACACTCCCAACTGGGACTCCCTCTGGGCCGGGAATGCAGCCGTGTGCCCTGACCCAGAATCCAACCTGCAGCCTCATTGGTTCAGAGGCCGGCACTCACCCCGCTGAGCCACCCCAACCAGGGTTCTCTCTCTCTCAACATTATAGATGTGTAAGTCTTGCCAATCCATGGCAATGGATGTTAGTGGATCTTCTGAAGGAGTAAGCACCTCAAGCAAAAATGTATGCAATCTTTGTACTTTCAAATTCAAGGATTCCAAATTCCTAATGTCTACTATTAATGCAAAAGCCATACCGTTCAGAAATTATTTTAAGAATATTGGGTAGCCTTATAAACCTTTTGTGATCTAATTTATACATTTTCCATATAGACAACTTTTCCTCAGGTTTGAAAAACAAATTTCTCCTTTATTTTCCACATGAGGAAAGTGGGGGGAGGGGTGAAGGGTATATTTAAAGGTAGATTAGAAAGGCCTCATCCCCCAAGGATTTTCTCTCCATAGATTGGAGGGAAGTTGAAATTAGGTGTCAGTGTTTGGTGTCACCTCCTGTCAACTTGGACAGTTAACTTCCCCAGGACGGTCTCCATGACAAATTGGGACTTTGTTTTCAAAAAGATTTTTGCTTACTCCTTCTGAAAGAGATTGCTAGATAATTTTAACTCACTGAAGAACATTTTTTGCCTCTCAGTTATCAGTACGACAGTTAGTACACATCCCTTGAGCCCTCCTCCCTTTGCTTTGTGGACTGGAAGGTGTCCAGAAATAAAGGGTTTCAGAGATGGAGGCAGGAGCCGCTCCGGGGCGCCCAGGTTCCCAGGCAGTCTTCCTCCGGCCTCTTCCTCTTGGCCTTCTGCAGGCCCTCAGGTGCCTGACTTCCTTGGGGATTTTGATTCTTGTGTGCAAAATATATGTAGAGTTTGACTCCGTTAATTTTTGTGACATCAGAATTGTTGAAAAGTGGAACATTATTACAGTGTAATTTGTTTCTGTTTTAAATATTTGCGATCTCTGTTTCTAACTCATTTGGGAAAGGATAGGCTTGGAACTTTTCTTAACTTTTGATGTGGGACTCCAGCTGAACTAGCAGTGGGTATTGCCTCCGAGAAACTAAATACAGTTTTCTGTACAATTTAGCTTTTCATCTTTCCTCCTTCAAAATAAACTTGCAAACAGGGATTGTTTCTTTTCTTGGTATCATACATACTGCTTGATGGGTCTACATATGCGGCTAATAAAAATTTGTTGATTATTTCAAAGTGGTGAGTGTCAAAGTAATAATGACAGATAGCAGGTAACATTTACACGGCATGGCCCCTGTGCCAGGCACTGTCGTAGCGTTCTGCGTAGAGTTGCTCAGTGTAAAACCACTTTTATCTGCTTCTCTTTAGTTTTCTGGCAAAACTCTTTAAGAGTTTGTGCTGCAGTAAATTCCACAGTTCAGCCCTCACCTCCCCAACAAGAATAACTAGAATTCCAATGTCTTCCCTTTATTATTTTGACTCCAAGAAACAGTAACTGTTTAGATGCGTGTTTGTCTCTAAGGCCTGACTGGAATATACAACAAGTAGCTGCTTTGCTTATCTTAGTCTTTGGGTGTAAAGGGTAGACAAAGCCTAAAGCAACTTTGCACTTGGTAAAAACCTGATTGGCCTCACCAAAGTAAGAGATGCAATAAAAATGTTGTCAAGTCTGCTTGCTCTACCTTTAATAATTTTTTCAGAAAAATGTGGATCAGGACCAGCATCCTCAGCAAATATAGGAATGTGTGTATACATAGTTTCATATATTTTTTTTTCTTTTTTTTTTTAAGATTTTATTCATTTATTTCTTGGGAGAGAGGAAGGGTGGGAGAAAGAGGGAGAGAAGCATCAGTGTGTGGTTCCCTCTCACATGGCCCCCACCCCAGGCATGTGCCCTGACTGGGAATCGAACTGGCAACCCTTTGGTTCATAGCCCGCGCTCAATCCACTGAGCTACACCAGCCAGGGCTAGTTTCACATATATACATATATATATACACACACACATACTTTCATGTCTTTATGAAATTTCCTTATCCCTTACAATGTAAAAGGAGTAATAAATTGGTTCAATTTAGAAATCTAACAAATTGATAGTAGTTTTTCCCCCCAGTTCAAACTTCATTTTTGTTCTTTTTTTTTTTTTAAGTTTATACTTATTTATTTATAGAGGGAGGGGAAGAGAGAGAGAAGGAGGGAGAGAAACATCAATCATTCACCTCCTGCACACCCCCAACCAGAGACCTGGCTCACAACCCCGGCATGTGTCCTGACTGGGAATCCAACTGCCGACCTTTCATTTCAGCTTGCAGGCTGGCGCTCAACCCGGTGAGCCACACCAGCCAGGCTATTTTTGTTGTTAAAAAGCTGTTTGGTTTCATGCAATTATGAAATTTCACTATTTAGCAGTACAGTTGAGACCTGACGTTTTAATAATACAGTACATTTTCTTCTAGACCACAAGAGGTGTTTTTGCTAGTGAGTAGTAATTCTCCCACAGATTTAGAGGATGGAGGATAATCTGGCTTTGCTTACTTTGGAATTTTTAGAGCACTAGCCTAGAACCAAGAATAAAAATGTTCTTCTGTCAGTCAGAGCCCTTTCCTTAGCCATGTCACACTCTGTTGTTTCCGAGGACATTTACGGAAAGCCTGCTGCCACTGGCACGCTGACTTCGGCAGCACCGAGCTGCACACTGTGGGTTCCACGAGGCTGCGTTGATCCAAGTGCAGGGTTAGGGCCTTCATTCCTTTCACTTAACTCATCACCTGCTTGTTTAGTCCATGTTATTGAATGCCTACTAGGTGGAGTAAGAGTTTTATAATTCTGTTCTTAAGTTGTTAATTCCTGTACATGGAACAAAAATTTAAAGGTCCAAAGGAATATACAATGAGAAGGAAATAGTGCATCCCAGGTTCCCCGGCCATTCACCTCACCTCTCCAGAGTCAACGAAATATTACCAATGGCGTGTTTATATGTTACCCTCATATCCTCCTCAAGGCACTGTGTAAATATGTATATAGGTCTGTCTTTTTTATGCAGTGCTAGCATACTGCATATACTATTCTGTACCTCTTATGATTTCACTTAACGGTTCCTAGTAGTTAATGTTGATTGCTCTTTGGTATATTACATGCATTTCAATATAATAAGCAGCATATTTCAATGTTATTAAAATGTTAATTAAAAAAATATTCCCCACCCCGACTGGGTGGCTTAGTTGCGGCATCATCCCATAAACCACAGGGTTGTAGAGTCGATCCCTGGTCGGGGTGCATACAAGAGGCAGCTGGTCGATGTTTCTCTCTCTCTCCTTTGTGTCTCTCTCTCTCTCTGCCACCCCCCTAAAATCAATAAACATATTGTTGGGTGAGGATTTTTAAAAATTAAAATTAAAAACGTTCCCCAGAAAAGACCCGGAAGTGATTTCCTGGAAGTCAATAAGGACAGTGTTTGTTACAGAATCAAAGAGTTACCACAACTTTTACCTTTTCAAAAAAAAAAATTCTAAAAATAGTTGTACATGTGAAACAGCCAAAAAAAATGCCCCAAAGGATAAAAAAAAATTTTAAAGAGAAAATAATATGCTTAATAAGCATAATGATAATATGCTCAGGAAAGAATAGATATATGCTCAGGTAAAGGTAAAGGGGAAATAAGCTATGTGAAATGTGCTTTGTGTCCTGGCTGGTGTGACTCACTGGATTGAGTGCCGGCCTATGACCCAAAGGGTTGCTGGTTCGATTCCCAGTCAGGGCACATGTCTGGGTTGCGGCCAGGTCCCCAGTTGGGGGCATGCGAGAGGCAACCAATCAATGTTTCTCTCTCACATTGATGTTTCTCTCCCTCTCCTTCTCCCTCCCTTCCCCTCTCTCTAAAAATAAGTTTAAAAAAGTCTTTGAAAAGAAAAAGATGTGCTTTGTTATTTTGTACATGGCCAGCATATTAAAAGTTGATCTTTTGATGATAAATTATCAACAGTAACCTACCCAGTCAGCAGTTCCAGAATCCAGTGAGGGGGTCCTGTGGGTTTTCATCGATTCTAGTTTAGTATAGTATCTCTTCTAAAGGCTCTAAAGAACACCCTTTCTGTCAGCCTGGAAGCTTTTTTGTTAAAAAGTTCTAATGAAAGTAGCCACTTCCAAGGTGTTTACCTTTTATTTACCTAGCTAGTCTACCCCCAGAATCTGATGAATCAAATTGTAGGGACATATCTAAATGTAAATGCTTTGTTCTTCTGCTGCTAAGTTTCATATATGTACCCTAGTAGGCTGCACATTTAAAAACGGAAAAAAAAATGGAATTCCTGCACGGTGCTCATATTCATCCAATGTGTCCAATGTTAGCCTACCAATGTTTAAGATTTATTCATATGTCCATGCATAAAATTAATGAACTCTTAATATTTTATTTAAAATATTTCATTATTAAACTATTGATGGAAAAGGTGTTCCAGAATAGAGTCCTAAAATGACTTTACTGGTTGGTTTGGGATTTAAAAAGCAGAGCAAATTCATAAAATAATTTGTGGATGGGTTAAAGGAAACTTTAAAAAAGGACATTAATTGAAGTTTTGGTCTGGGACCATAATTACAGTATGGTAATTTTGATCTTCAAATACAGCTGAATCTCTTTAAACCTGCAGGGTACCTTGTAAAATCTACTCCATCAAAAATAATTAGGCATTTGAGGCATCTCAGCAAGAAGAAAGTAAACAGATAGGAAATGGGCAAAAGAATGGAGCTGATATTAACCAAAAAAGGAGTGCAAGTGACCAAACAAAACACAGGAGAACAGTCCTTCACATTCACACGCGGGTATCGACAAAGGTGTCTCTGAATTACACAGCCCAGAACCTCAAGAGTTTGTCCTGTGGGGTTTCTTTAAATTATAAAACCAGTTTCATTACCTTCAAGGTGTCTGAGGAAACCATCACTGTCATACATTCATTGTAGGAGTAATTTTTCTTTTCCTTTTTTTTTAAAGATTTTATTTATTTGTTTATTTTTAGACAGGGAGAAGGGAAGGAGAAAGAGAGGGAGAGAAGCATCAGTATGTGGTTGCCTGTTGCGCACCCCCTACTGGGGACCCAGCCCACAACCCAGGCATGTGCCCTGATTGGGAATCGAACCAGCAACCCTCTGGTTCTCAGGCTGGAGCTCAAACCACTGAGCCACACCAGCCAGGGCAGTAGTAATTTTTCTTATAAGAAGTTATCCTTAGGAAATAATCAGCTATTCTTGTACAAGTTTGTTCACTGCAGTATTTTTTATAATAAAGACAGACTATAAATAACCTAAGATGTCTAACGCTAATAGGTGAGCTTTTCTGATATTTCCAGAGAGTGGGATTACAAATGCAGCTATAAAAAAACCCACGCTTTAGAAAAATACGAGGAAATATTTGTGACGTAACATTAAAGAATGTGGGTTTCAAAACACTAAGTACAAAGTGATCACAATTTTATTTTTAAGTAAATATGTATAAAAATGTGGGCATAAAAGTAACATTAGAAGATTATAACTCAATGTTAAGAATGTTTATCCTTTAGAGGTAGGATTATAGGGCAGCATTTATTTTCTTTATATCTTTATATTTGGATACTTTTATAATTTTTAAGTGGTACAATGACTTGAAAAAAAATAAGGCAGACATGCTATGTAGAGAGAGCTATTTTATTTTAAACATCTGTGGCAAGTGACTTAAAAAAATAAAATGGAGAGGATTGAACATTCTACAGACAACAATAAGGGTGACAAAGGGGAGAGTTTACCTGTCAGATGAAATCACAGACTGTCCAAACTGAAGGATGGGTTAGAAATAATTCAATCCAATTCCCTGTTATTACTAATGAAAAATTAAAGTCCAGACTTATCCAAGGCCACATAAATAGTGTTTGAAATTGAAACAATAATTGGATTTTCTAATTTCTAGGATTTTTATCTCATCTTTCTTTCTCCTTATATATAATAAAGTAGTTGGCAACTGTTCTTTTAAGTCTGAAAAGAGAAATGGAAAATTGTTAGGATACAGAGGAAAACTATGTGTTAAATAACATGGTAATATAGCTTTTCCCCTCTTATTTTGAATTAGCATTAGCCCTCCTTCCCCCAAATACACACTTTGTACTTATCTTCACTATAGCCCATTTGAAATAAAATCTTTAAATACAACTTTATGGTGTTGATTTAAATATTTTTTCCTTTTACATTTTTCCTTTTTCCCCAGCCGTTCCATTAACTTTCTTCAAGGCCACAGACTGATTACAAAAAGTGAAAATGAAAATCAGCTCTTACTGTGGGCTAAAATCTAAGTTACTGATGGCTAATGCCGAAGTGTTTGATGCGGTTTTAATCTACAAGTAAAATATGCTTGTCAGTGAATGCAGCGCATACTTGTATTGGAAGGGGAAGATCAGATACATATGTGTTCATACAGTCATACACTTAATATTTACTGAGTTTCTACCATGAGACACACTGTGTCATCCCTGGGTATAAAGTGGTAATCGAAACAGGCCCAAACCTTGACCTTGGAGCTCACAGTCTACTGTATAATTATCTCTATGAAATTATATATTATAAGGCAGGAATCATGACTTATTTACCAGTACAATGAATGTAGTAGATTTTCTTTTAATTTTGTAGACTGAATTTACCAGGGATTACTTCGCCCTAAACATAACTAAACGTACCCTAACTATAACAGGCACAAACTTGTGGGAGTTGAGGAACAAATGGACTAAGAAGCCCTGAAATAACCTCACTGCTAATTTTAGCATTTCCGTCCAAAGCCAGCCAGTCTCACATCACCCCAAAGTGGGTCTAATGCCTGATTATGAAGATTTCTGACCAAAAAAATAGTGTAAGTGTGGTCAGCCAATCATAAAGCGAGGAGCCTTGGTGCTGCTCACAGACTGATGTCCTGTAGTCCAGAAGGGAGTTTTTTATTAGTGTAATTTTCTTCTCTAAGAAGAAAACACTTTGACATTTGTTTTATAAGGTTTTCATAGTTGCATGAGATAATTTGGGGAAGTAATCTGAGAGGTTATATGACCCAGCATTTTTAGAAGAAAATTACACACTTCAGCACCAATACTTAATGGAAATCTCCAAAGTAATATGTTTTTAAATGATCAGAATAACAGGAACTTTTAATTTTGGGGAGACTTTTTTAAAAGATTTTATTTTTATTTATTTACCTTTAGAAAGAGGGGAAGGGAGGGAGAAAGGGGGGGAAATGTCAATGTGCCAGAGATACTGGTATATCAAGTTGCCTCTTGCCTGCCCCCATCTGGTTTCAAAGGCCAGCCAGAGCTGGAGATTGCTAATTGTTATGCAGATACTGACATGTCAATCAAATCAAGATCTGTGTTGTTGAATCAAGGAAGCAAAAGCTCATCATGGCTTTCCTCTGTTATCGCCCTTGTAAATAATGGATTTTCCACCTTAATTTACCTGGGGAAGGTAAACACAATATGAACAGGCAAAGGCTTGGCCTTCCCTAGGTCAGGACTACCTAATGGATCAGGCGGCACTTACCTGGGACCTCCATGAGTTAGCCTCTACTGTGTCTTCCAAAGGGAAGAGAGTAGACTGTCCTCTGGACTGATACAAATGGGGGAAGACAGCAGCTACATGCATGTGCCCTTGTGTCCTGACCAAGTTCTGGCTCCTGGACAGAATTTGGCAGTCTGTGCTTTGTCTTCTAGCAAGTACGGAGACCAGGCACCTAGGCCTAAGACTAAACTAATCCACAAGATTCCGTACTTACTTTAGGGGACGAGAAAGGGGTGCCAGTATTCTCAGCATTTTGTTGCCATTCTCAGAAGAGTTTGAGTGTTCAGCTAATGAGCAGGCACCATACCAGGAAGAGATCCATGAGCTTGGATATCAAAGGGTATGTACTCTGAAGCTGAAATCATAAACCAGAACATCTGATGTGTGTCTCAAGCACAATGAGGGAGGGAGGCCTGCTGATGGAAATGTCATACGCAGCTGCTTTTAGCACTTGGCTTTCAGGGATGAGCTTCCTCCTCTGCCCTGCACCCTGCCCTCTCCTGCAGGAAAGCCATTTCGGGCTCTGCACTTCTGCACTCAGTCCAGCTGTCTGATGTGCCCGATGGGCTCGGGAGTGATGGCCTCAGCTACGCTTTGGGTCAGGAAACAGTCTACTTTAGACAATTGCGTGTCCTGCCCTAAAAGGTAAGGAATATGGCTTATGGTCCTAATTAAGCCACCTGTTAACACCCTTTGAACACTTTCTTCTGCCCCTTCTCCGGCTCTATGATTATGTAGTCCTGTGTGACTCTGTAGCAGGGGTTGCGAGGGCAAGCTATTCCCTCCACCTGGAATTCTCTTCCCATCACTTGTCCATTGACAAATCCTCCTTATACTTTGTATTTAAGTTCAAACATCAATTTATTAGGACTTTCCCTAACCCTACTTTTGTGCCACTCAAAACCAGGAAGTCCCCAGTTCTTCACACCTCAGCGTCTGGTGCTTCCCCGTGTCATGTTTGTTCTGCGATGGTTAAGTGCCTGTCTTCCCTAGGTTCCATTAGGGTCGGAATTATTTCCTCTTGTCTGAATCTCCAGCACCAAGCATTGTGCTCTGCACATTTTTGGTGCCTAATAAACATTTGTTGAATGAATTAGTGAATGAATGATGAATTACATCTTTTAATCACTTTGAGATTCCTCTGTGAAACCCAATATTGAACTTTCTGGGCCTCCCTCATCCTGCAGGTAGTAACTTACTGTTTGGTTCCCCACGCCCTACTCGTGCTTGCCTTTCCATAGCGCCACAACCTAAATTCTCGTCGTGGAAAATTGTGCAACTATTTCTCTGAAGATTGCAGCCTGTTTTCGTTTTTAAAGGAAAGCAAAAATCAAAACTGGCTTTTGAGTTGAGTGTTTTGAGCCCTCATATTTTAGTCAATTTAAAAAATCATTAAGCTCCTAAAGAAAAGATTTCATGTAATCTAGTTACATTTAAAAATGAGTTTGCCAACTTCAATAAATTCTTACCAAAATACCTTCTTCTTGTAAACTGAAGATGTTTCTGAAGTACAAACTTGAACTTTTATTTATTTTTAGAGAGAAGGGAAGGGAGGTAGAGAGAGAGAGGGAGAGAAACATCAATGTGTGGTTGGCTCTCATGCACCTCCTACTGGGGACCTGGCCTGCAACCGAGGTAAAGGGTTGAGGAATCAAACCAGCAACTCTTTGTTTCTCAGGCTGGCGCTCAATCCACTGAGCCACACCAGCCAGGGCTTGAGTATCTAATTTGATCTAGAAACTTTTCAGAGTAGATTCATTGTTGAAATGAGGAAAACCAGCTTCAGACGCCATTTATTCATTGGTTTATTGATTCGATAATTATTAGTGAACACATAAGCCAGACACAATTGTAGGTGATTGGGAATATCAATAAATTCTTGCCCTCAAGGGACTAATTATAGGACCGCTGTGGTGTGGACGGTACTCATCAAATAATCCATTGCTCCTCTGCTCCTAGCCTCTGTTCAGTTTGGTTGAGGCCATGAGATTACTTCTCCCCAATGGCCTGTGAAGGACATGACTTGCATCACTTTCAGGCAGAGGAACTGATGTGCCTCCCTTCCTTGCCCCTCACAGCAACCCTGAAGTTTACACGTTCCACATGAAACATCTAGAAGATTGCGGATCCTGAGTCTTCTTAGCCGCCGAGTGAAGGTGTGGAGTAGAACATTCCAAATTTCACCCCCTGCCAACCTGTGCTAGAGACATGATGTGGGAGACATACATTTTGTTGGTTAAGCCACTAAGATTTCAAGGTTTGCACCCTGGCCAGTGTGGCTCAGGTGGTTGGAGCATCATCTCATCCATAGACCGAAGGGTCGTGGGATCGATCCCCTGTCGGGGCACACACAGGAAGGCACCCAATTGGTTTATCCTCTCTCCCCCTTTCTCTCTCTGAGAGCGATGGAAAAAAATGTCCTCGGGTGAGGATTAAAAACAAAGAAGAATTCAGGGTTTGACTACTGGGAAAGCCAGCATTAACTACCCTAATACAACAGCTGTGGTTTCTTTGATACCTTTTATGTGCTAAGTATGACACTAGGCTGTTTGTAATAGTGATTTGTTGTGGTCAAAGCCCTGACAGTTCTTGCCAAAAGGCAGGCGTTCTCAGTGTTCATCCCGGACTATTGTCTTCATTTCACTAGATCTCTCTCTGTCTCTCTGTCTCTGTCTCTCTCTCTCACTCTCTCTCTCTGTGTCTCTCTCTGTCTCTCTATATCTCTCTCTGCCTCTCTCTCTCTCTCTCTCTCTCTCTCTCTCTCTCTCTCTCTCTCTCTCTCTCTCTCTCTCTCTCTCTCTCTCTCTCTCTCTGTCTCTCTATATCTCTCTCTGTGTCTCTGTCTTTCTCTCTGTCTCTCTTTCTCTCTCTCTGTCTCTTTCTCTGTCTCTCTCTGTCTCTCTCTATCTCTCTCTAAACAGTAGCACTAGGATTGATACAAACCTTGCCATCTTAGAGGGAAAAGAGGGTTTTAGCTCTGTTCGAGAGGTCTGAGTCCTTACCCTGACTCTGCTGTCTGAGTGGGCTATTTAATCTGCTTTACTTTTCCCACAGACAACATCTGCACTGATTTCTTTTATTGTTGTTCAATCACAGTTGTCCCAATTCCTCCTCCCGCCCCCGTTGCTCTCCCCTGCCCCACCTACCCCCCCATCCCACAGTCATGGGCTAATATTTTGCTTCTTCTATTACAGGGGTATGATAATGACCAGAATGTGTTAACTGTTTGAGCTGTGAAGCATTCGTACAAATACAACATGACCATTCTTACTGAACCTAAGAGACTACCAGTCGTAGGGCCCACCATTGCCTTGTATGTCACTGAGAGAGAAAATGATGTAGCATGTTCATCTGTGGCACAATGCTTGCTTATCACTCCGCCCTTATTAAAGGACTTACTTGGGTTTATTTAAGCATTGATTTTTGTACTCATATATCACACTTGTGCATTAATGAAAGGGAAATACTTCAGGTAAGACAGTCCAGAATGTCTTCACATTCAGAGTCTGTCTTCTGAGTCACTTTTGAACTGAATCACAGATGTCTGTTTTCAGCGCAGGGTCACCCTCTGCGCTATCAGGGCATGCTGGTGATGCACCTTTCCTTGCCCAGGGCACCATCGTTGTTTCCTGAGATTTCCTTCCAAGCTTCTGTCATTCGTTCGGCAAGTTTTGAGGCTGGTGCTTTCTTGATCTTACTAGAAGGTGTCAATGGAAGGTTTTCAGGTGTTAGCTAGGACTGATTCCTTGCATAAATGGTGCTTAAGTGATTTTTTTTGGCTTTTTATTTTTTTTTAAAGATTCTATTTATTTTTTGAGAGAGAAGAGGGGAAAGAAGGGAGAAAGAAGGAGAGAAACATCAATGTGTGGTTGCCTCTCGTGCGTCCCCTACTGGGGACCTGGCCCATAACCCAGGCATGTGCCCTGACTGGGAATCGAACCAGCAACCCATTGGTTTGCAGGCCAGTGTTCAATCCACTGAGCCACACCAGCCAGGACTGTAAGGGATCTTTTTGACTGAAATGTCCGTGGGTTTCATTTGTTCAGTGATGCCACCAGGACTGGCAAACAAACTTGCAGACGAGCAGACGGTAGCAGCTGTGTCAGCGCCTAAGCAGTGGATCAACTAAAAACACCTCAACTGTCTCAATTTCAGATACGTTAAATTGCGAAAATAGACGTATTTGGAATACATAAAGTACTGGTGCTTTGTTTCTTACAAATAAGCATCTATAACAAGCCCCTAAGCTGAGCTACGCAGGACCTCACCGATCATTGTTAGCTCTCCAATCCAGGCCATCACAATCTTTGACCTAAGACAACACAGTGAGAAGGGCCTGTGGTTTAGGGACAGGAGGGCTGGCTCTGGCATCTGAAGACCTGAGCCTGACTCTCAACCCTGCCGTTTTTTCTGATGGGCTCCCCCGGGGGCCAGGTCACGGCTCTGGGGGAAATAACCTAACTCAGAAGGTTTTGGGGAGGGTTTCGTGTCCGCAAAAGCACTTTGTGAACTGAGAGATCTCTGTGTAAAGGGAGAGAACTAGTATTTGTCGAATGGCAGGAACTGTGTTTGGTGCTTTGTGCGCATTGTCTCGTTTTATCCGGTGTAAACTCTAAGGCACATAGTGTCTTGAGCTCGTCGCCTTGCTGTCTCCGTTTTATTCTGTATTAAATCTTTTTCACAAAACACCCCTTTCATTGCCTCAGTCCTTAAAGCAGAAATCTCCTATGGTAACTGAATCACAAACAAGTTGATGACTGTGAGCTCATAGGAGACCTGCACCCTCTTCATTGTTTTTGCCTTGTAGCCAGAAACCTTTCAATTAAGAGACCCTTAGGTTACCAGTGTATTGCCTGCTCTGTGACTCTGGTGTCAAAACTGTCCCCTGAGGACCATGCAGAAAGTTTTAAGTCCAAAATGAATGGAAGACTTAGGGTGTTAATCTAAGCATTAGATAATTTAAACAGATTTAGGTGCACAGAAAGTTGGCATCCAAACACCTGGCCATAGAGGTCAGAGACCCCAGTGACAAGGATATAGTTTTGGGACCTGTAACTCTATTCACGGGAGGACAAGTTACCAGCAAGTCATCTTGTTCTGGGGAATAGAGTGTAAGGCAGAAACCTCCCCAAAGCTTGATTGCTTTTGAGACTGACTTTTTGAAGTAATAACCTAATCTCCTCGTTTTCTTCTAGCAGGAAGAATTGGAGTTTCTAAATGGGAGTGAAGCTTAATCTACAAGTGAGAGATACAGATTCAGGCCCAAAGGCTGGAGGGATATGAGATTAAGAGCTAAGCAGTTGTCATACCAGGTATGTGCAGCTGTCTTGAGATAGTAGTGGGTGGAGAGGGGGCTATCAAAGCACTAAACTGTACTACATTTCAGATGTCTGCAGGATAGAGGACTTTGTGAAGCTTTAGAGGGGCAAAGACCCACAAAATCGGGAGGCTCCCAACCATGGTCTGGCAGGGCCACCTTCTTTAGGACACCTTCCCCAACAGCATTGTTGTAATAATCAATTTATAACTGAATGTGACGCTCACATTGTTCTCTAATTAATTTTATGTGTAACACACACTGACTTCCTGTTAAGATTTTAAACTTAAAGATAGTAATACTAACTTTTAAAAATACTCTGCATGCTAGGTCTATTTTAAAAATAGACCTAGCATACTGCTAATGTAGCACTAAGAAAATTTATTAATATGACCCCTTCCTGTTTAAATCTGGAAAGGACTATATCTTGCACGATTACAAAGGTGAGAACACAGATAACTTTTTGCCATTCAACACATGTTTTTCTGCGAACTCAGCCACTCCAGAAAAATCGATCTTATTTGCAGAACTGTTGCAAAATCTGACACTCCTCTTTACTGCGCTGGAATGCCCTTGTAATTGCCCAATGTTGCCTTGCCTCGTGGAAATTCCGACCAGACCTATGGATTGACAGTCCTTGCAGTTGTTGGCCCTTGAAGTCCAGTGCGCCTGAAACATCAAATCCAACGATGTTTCTTTAGTAAGACACTGGGCTAGTTGGCATTGACGGCACAGGCATACCTTGTTTTATTGTGTTTTGCTTTATTGGGCTTCACAGATCATTGTATGTTTTACAAATTGAAGGCCAGACCCTCCACCATCCAAAAGATAACTCACTGTATGGTAATACTTGTTTTGTTGTGGTGGTTTAGAACCAAACCTGCAACAGCAACGAGGTCTTGTATGAGGGTTTGATCGCTGCCCTCACCTAGTTTATAGTTTCTGTAAAAGCAAGCATGAATATTTAAATAGTAGGTAAGGACAATTCACAGTTATAAGGCACTGATACGGAAAAATGGCTTGAAGAATTCACTGGAGGATGAGATGGCATTCCTCCTCCTCCTGCCTAGAAAACCGAGAGAGCCCAGTGCAGGAGCTGCTTGTGCCTGCTTTCCTTTGAGTCATTTTGAAGTACACATGTGGGGAAGATATGATGTCCTGGTCCCATACAAATCTCTCATGTACCTTGGACCATCTCCTGGGTTTTGGGTTCTCACCTCTTGACCTGAGGTCACTCAGTGGCCTGAGGAAAGGTCCCCTTCCCGTCTTCACTACTAATCCTGTTTGTCAGAGCCCCTGCTCTTGTTGATTTTGTTTGAAGTTTTCTGCACCTATGTTCCTTGGACTGGTACTAGGCCACAAATACATGTTTATTCAGGCTGTCACAAGACTTACTCTCATTCCTCCAGGATAGATATAGGATTTCTACTCGTCCCTGTCATTCTGCCTGAAAAAGAGAATCTTCCTTAAACAGCTTTTTCTTCTGAGATTAAGGGACTTTGTCAAAAGCAGTGCAATAGCCACTGCTTCCTATTCCCTCACCTCATTTTCCCTGCTCCCTTCCTAACTTCTCTCCCTTGGCAACTTCATCTGTTTCCCTGTGAGAATGGATGTTATCGTATTCCAAGTCTTCAATCAGTGTGTTCTAAAAGGAGAGAGAGCCTAAGAGTATGAGTCAACTTTATTCCTGGTACTGAACCCTGTCCTCTAGTTAGTTGGCCCGAGGAACAGGGAAGGGATGTGCAATTTCTGGTTCTCTGGCACTGAAAGGGAAACGAATGGCAGTCAACACATTTTATTCATTTAAAAGAGAGTGATAACACACTGAGCTCCTGTTATACGCACACAGGACATTACAGAGCATTTTTGGTGCTTAATATGTTACTGTGTTTGTTCGTTTGTTTGTTTTTAACCTGGCTTTGGCTTCGTGGGCAAAAACAGAATCAGACTACCCCAACAGAGAGATCAACAGGCATCCGCCTGCTGGCCTGTAGATGAAAATGCTCTCCTTCAACTTTTGTAGGTTTGGGGAGTGTAATCGCGGCCTGCCCTTCTGTCCCTACCATAAATTACAGTAATTTGCGTTTGCTCCCGTGTCTCCATTAGCATGTAGCCTCCTCAAGACGAGAATTTATTTTCTGATCCATCTTCCTTTCCCTTCATATCATCAAGTGCTCAACAAACATTTGAAGTTGATCAGTCAGGGGAGCCTTGCCAAAGCGGTAGCCTAGCTTTGTGGGAGTCTTTCAGCTCTGTGTGCCAGCTCTCTAAGTGTTAAAAACAACAACAACAACAATAGGATTTCCCCGTGGCAGCCATGAAAGGCAACTCCCCTGAGAGCCAATGACAACAAGCGAAAGGGCAAGGAGCCAAGCTGAGCCAGGGAGCAGCTCTGAGGAACTGCATCCAGAACAGAGCCCCTGGAGAACACCCACGTTCAACATCAGCATCTCTGACGTTCAGCACTCGGCAGACGGCCTTCCAGAGTCTTTGCTCCTTGTCTCCCACTGTGAGTGAGAAAGGGGAGACTCTGTCTCAGGCCCAAGCCTGTAAACTTGAGAGGTTCGCTGACATTAGGACTGCTGAGAGACTGAGCAGATGTAACAGGAATGCCTGTGCTCTTCCCTGACTGCCTATTTTGGCCATCTCCCTGCTTTTAGACTCTGCAGTGGAAGGGTCAGAGGCTTGAGCCAAGCCAAAGGTACAGGAGAAAGATCTGGACTCTACCTCGAAGGGTAGGGCCAGTTAAGACAGGAGGGGAGTACACAGAGGGGAATGTTCAGAAAATAAAATTTTTGTAAGAATCTGAAGTCAAACGGGTCAAGTTTTCCTACGTGGTTAACCCCTGAACACTGGTAGGAGTATCATTTTAATGTGTGAGTGTTGGAGAGAGGTAGGAAATGGTAAGAAATGACATATTGAGTGAGTGGACTTGACAGTCTAGTCCCCCCATTGGCCTTCAGTGCAGAGAAATAGTAACTGTAGCTTGACTTCCTGATCAGCCCCACCCTTCCCTCCCAGCATCATCCAGAGATCTGTCCAGGGAGAGGCTGTGGGTATAATCAGGTCTCTCCAGTGTTCTGTGTCCGTGTACCAGTTCCGAGTCTGCATGAGAGTGTTTCCAGCCTCAGAAAGGAGCTAGGAAAAGTAAGCCTCGAAAGGCAGGGCCTTTACTTCTTGTCCCATCTCAGTGTGGCAGCTGGAAAAATTCTGCTCCCCAGGATCCCCTTCCTTCTTCTTGCTCCCTGAAGATGTGTAAGCCCTTCACCTGCAAGAGAGGAGAGGAGTTTGTTCACATTCTTCTTTTCCTGTGTTCTGCTGTGCGTAGCTGACAGGTAGCACACATAGGTAGTGAGGCATGTGTTCCTTGACTTTAACCTCTGCAGTGACCCTGGGTCCAAAGGTTCTGGGGCTAACTGCCCTCCTGTTAAGTCTTGGCTGCTCTACCTGGTAGGGCTTCCAGCCTTCTGTTTGACTAGTTCCAAGCATTCCTGCTGTTATCAGCAGGAGACTCCCAGGCATTCTCGAAGCTCAGCATGAGCCTAGGAACCACTGCCTGGCTGTAGCTGCCTGGACCCACAGCAGAGAGCCAAGAAAAATCACTTCGCACCATGTGCACTGACTTCCCCCAGAACTGATGCAGCCGGGGAGTCTGCAGAGCCACATAAATCTTCCTCCAAGCAGTGTACCTCCAGGAGCTACAGAAGCAGTGTTTGTTGCCCTTTAGTTTGCCGTAGATGGGCGAAAATCGGTGCTAACGGTGTCTGTGTCTGACGGTGGGGAGCCAACCAGCAAAACCTTCAGAAGGGAGGAAGCAGTCCCACCCGAGGGTTCTGTCTCCTTTCGCCACAGCAGGTACTTTGGGGCCTCAGTGAGAGATTTCCCCTCTGAGGCCCTGGAGTTAAAGGTGCCCTTCTAGATTGAAACCTTAAAGAATGCATAATGGATCAAAGTTTATTGTCAAAATCTTAATGAAAAAGAACTATACTGTAACCTGAAAAAATTATGCTAGATTCAAGAAAGAACAACCCTGGCTGGTGTGGCTCAATGGATTGAGCACCGGCCTGTGAACCAAAAGGTTGCCGGTTCGATTCCCAGTCAGGGCACATTGCCTGGGTTGCAGGCCAGGTCCCTGGTGTGGGGCGTGGGAGGGGCAACCACACATCGATGTTTCTCTCTCTCCCTCCCTTACCCTCTCTCTAAAAATAAATAAATAAATATATTAAAGTTTTAAAAAAAAGAAAGAACGGCCCTGAAAACTGAGGGGGAAAGAGGATCTCAGAGACAAATCTAGTGGTGTTTTGGGTCAGATGTTATCCTGGCCTCTTCAGCTCTGGAGGCAGGTAGATTGCTGCTTTGGAGTTGGTTGGGTTTGCCTCTGTCAGGCATTGAAATGACAAAACAGACTCCCTTGTTTTTCATTCCATGCTCTGCAAGCATCCTTCTCTTACCATCTGATTCCCACGTGCTGGTCACAGGACATGAATGCGTTGGCCCCTGGCCAATATATTTCTATTTCTATTCATAATTTTCATTATGAATCATAACTGGTATGCTGGTTTTGAATACCAGTCTGTGGGAGCTCAAGTTCACTGTGGGAGCTGAATCCACCATCTGTGTGTTCACAGACTGGATTTCTGAGCCTACAGGGCTGAGGACCAGAACCTCAACCTTACCTTACCTCGCCAAGGTAAGACCATGCCATGGAGGACGTCAAGGAACACCCTGATAAGCCTGGTGGTCAGTCTCCTTCCCACTCAGACTCGTAAAGTTACCAGACCTAGTGAGGATTCTGCCTATATTCAGGGACTGGCAGGAGAGAATTTTGTTTGGAGCCCTGGGCTGGAGTCAAATAGATTTGGTGTATATTGGTTCTTTAGTTGTTAATGTAAGCCAATTGCCTAGTCTTTCTGTGCCTCCAGTTTCTCATCTGTGATTGGGGGAAACCAAAGTGTCTCCTTCATAGCATTGTTAGGAAAAAATGAGACAGCATGTTCATTCTTCTTGTAGTGGGTAACGTAAAATGATGCTAATAATTAGTAGTTACTCTGATTTTCAGAGCTCTCACTAGATGCCAGGCACCATGCATTGACGTATTGCACGGAGCCAAACAGCTGGCAAGCGGGAGAACTTGGGGTTGAACCAGGCCAAAGCTAACGTCTTTGTCGTCTAGGTTAGACTGTCTCTGATTGTTGAACAAACATGGCAAAATCTGCACTTCCAAAATGTCTCTTCCCCTTTAAAGGAATAAATTTGGAAGACTGTATACTTATTCCTAAGCCTATTTGAATTCCTCGTTTGGACTTACCTGAGAAAGTGACATATTTTTAAAACATCCTTAACAGGACAAATCTTCGTTCCTAAAGAGAAGATTTCATCTTTCTTGGTAACCAAAACTTACTTTGTGCCAAGCCCAATAAAAGGAGTGGAGAATTATAGAAGACATGGTATAGAAAGCAGTTTCACAGTTTTGACAGAAGTGGCAAATACTTTATTATCACAAAGCATTTTCTGTTGTTTCTGACTTTCCTATCATATTGGTCCTGTATGGGGTAAAGAAAAGAAGTATGTATGGTTATTAGTAAATTAGGTTAACTACAAATGGGTTAAGTTAGTGTCACTAGTGACTAATTAGTGGGTTAATATAAACAGAGGTTGCCAGTGAAGGCCTTGTCCTTTCAACAGTTCCATCAACATGAAAAGTGTGCTCATCAAACCTGCGAATCAAAGAGGGAGATGGCTGGTTTTCAAAAGGAGGGAGGGGTTGGAAATTAAATGTAACAGTTAAATGTGAGACCCTGCTCTTGAAGCTGGAAAAAGTAACTGAGTAACTGTATGGTCAAGATAAGCAATACCCCCTAATAGAAGCAAATGAGAAAAATGCTTGAAAGTTCTGGTAGATAGGAAATTAATCTGAGTTAATGACTGCCAAGAAAAGTGCTAAGATATTAGGCTGAATTAAAGGAAGCACAGATTCTAGAACAAAGGAGGTGACATGTTCACTCTACTCTGGTGATTCTAATTCTAGAAACTGATTTAAGAGGAATATGGTCAAACAACTGTTTAGAAGAGTAATCATGATGATAAAAGAATATGAGACATGTTGAAGAGTTAGGAGATGCGTTGTTTGAAGATGAAAATATTGAGGGGCGTGGTTGGTTTCTTTAAATATTTAATGTGCAGTTTACGGGGGAAAGGGTTCTGTTTTTTTCATACAGTAGCAAGGGATAGGGTAAGAAAAGTGGGTGGGGGTCCTAAGACATATCACATAGTCCCTGTGCTCTTTATCAGACAATACGAAGTATGGATTTATCTTTTTGAAAAAAGATATCAGCAAAAAATTAGAATTGGAACATAGGGCAAAAACCAAATGGTTAAGTATTGACAGAGGTGGGTTTGAACTTGCTTCTGTCAATTAGAGCATGTCACATGACTCAGTCTATGCCTTAGTTTTCTCAACTGAGGTTGGGGATAACATTTTTACCTACTACATAAAACACAGCTGAGTAGACCATAAGAAGCACTCAGTAAAGTGGTATTTTATCAGTTTTAATAACCAGTAGAGTTATTGTCAGGGCTAAATAGCTCCAGCCAAGTTGTATTGTCTCCTAGATCATCTGAACAGACTCTACTGTGTGCTCTCAGTGGCTCTGCTCTGTATACTTAATCTCTTTATTTTAAACACAATTGAATGCCTGTGAAGACACTTAACCCTCCTGAGGAACAAAGTACATGTGCTGTTTGATGACTGTTCATTTGTATGTGGTCCCCGGATTCTTTTCCAAATACTCAGGAGTTCTGGAAGCGTCGCCTAACAATAAGTGTGGCATTGTAAAAATCAGTCGATCTGCCAATTTTACCAGCAGTTTGATGTTAAAATAATAATTTTCAAACATAGTTTTATGAAAGGCTCTTCTCGTTGTTTTACCACCCATTTCATCCCCCAAAAGTCCTTATTCTTCTCTATGGGTCCTCAAATACTGAAGAACCACTTGGACAGATGTGCGCCTGAACTGTATTAGTTTTCTCAGGAAAGGAACATTCCCAAAGTGTAAGAATGCGATTTTAAGATAGTAACTGTTCCCCCTATAACCTCACCCTTGATCCTGTTCTGAAAGAGCCATAGACAAACGTGTGAGTGAGAAGCACAAGAGGGCTCTAAGCTAGGAGAGGAACTTGGAGGCACACTTCACATGGCACTGTTTAATCTCCATGTCCTTTCTCCTCCCACCTGGAGGTCTAACCATTGCGCCCAGACCTGCAGGGCTCCACTTAACCAGCCGCATTCCTCACTTCGGGACTGGACAGAGATTAAAGTCATTGTTCTCTCGAATCCATGGTACAGCCCTGAGGTGTTGCCTGGGAGAGAGGAAAGACTTCAGAAGAGCCGATCAGGCCCTGTGTGCTGGCATCATTCACGTATCTGTTTGAAAGATGCAGACTTTTTTAAAACCTCTTTAGTCCAAAGTTAACCTATTTGAAACCGCTGGGAGTTGGCCTCCTGTCTAAAGGTTTAGCTGTAGGTAAACAATCTAAAAAAAAAAAATTTAAAGACCTTGTTTTTGATCAGACTGTTCAAAGAGAGACTTTTGTGGGTAAAAGTTCACTAGGCTGAAACAATAGAAACATTTGTGAGTAGAATATGGCCTTCCCTCTTTTCCTTTAGCTTTAACTTTATTTAATATGGAAAACTGAAGATCCTAAACAAACCAAATTCATGTACTATTTTCTTTACTATTTCACATTTGTTAAGTAGCCATAGCATTTGTTTTTAAAATTAAAGTAGAAGTTGACATACAATGGCCTTCACTCCTAAAGCAGAGGTCTCAGTGCCCCTTTGCTAGTCTTCTTCATGTGCGAACATGGGCACAACTTGTTTCACAAGCTGATCACTGACACTAGGAGAGTCATAGAAGACACTGTTCAGTTGGGCGTTTATCTGGGTCTAGGAAAAGCTGGACACAAGCTTCTGAAGGGTTGGTCTTCACTTGGCAAACAGCTTCCTGAATCATCTGGCCAGAGCTCATTTAATGATTAAAAAGCAAAAGGAGAAAGTAGCAGGGACTTTCCCACTCCCACAGTTCTTTATCGATCCCATTATAGATCACAATAAAAATCATCCAGAACTGAAAACAAAAAGATAGACAGTCTGACCCATCCCCTGATTTAAACCTTACTTTTTAATATGTAAGTGATAGAACTTAATCCTTTATTAATGAGCCCGGTGCATTACTATTTCAAGAATATAAAGGTAATTACGTGTCCATGAGTTGGCCTATGTGTTTCAGTTGTGGCATCCACGTCCTAAATTATCCAGGAGAGACCATGATGCTTTACATCATGAAGTTAAAAGTTTTTTCAGTTTGTGAAATACGATTGTTTGAGCTATAGCCTTAGAAGCTCTGTTAGCAGTAATGTGCTATCTTAGGCTGTTAAAGAACAGTCTTCTCCCCTTCCCTCCCCACTTATGACATCTTCCCCATGTAATAACAAGTCATATCTGATTCTAATGCACATGAAAAGGACAGGGTTTATTGCAACTAATGCTAGAATTATCCTGACCTCCGTACTTTAAGTGGAGAAAAAAGGAGAGGTGTAATGGTTTATGTCCCTTCTAAGTTGTCCCCCTCCTAGTTAGAAACTGCATGCTTTTCCCAGGTGCCTGCTGCACCATATGCTCTTCACCAACCGTTTGCTCCATTGAGGGTCATACTCACGATGTGTGAAACAGGGCACACTTCTCTCTACAGCTTCAGCCCCTTAGCCTCCACCCCTCCACTATGCAAGGTGGCATAGGGCTGTTGGACTTAGAGAGTAGATGGAGTGACTTGAGGAAATCATAGTAGGAAGGGGAACAAAGTTTTAACTGAACATGAAATGTGCCCTAATTGCTCAACTCACAGTGCAGTTTGACAGGCAGGAACTCTGTGTAAGCTGTCTTCCTGGTAGTCCCATTCATACTTCCACTTAATTTCATTAAATAGAAACTTAGTCACATGACCAGCAGAACTGCTGCTTCAAGAGTGAAGTCCATATTCCACTCTAAACATTTTCATGTCACTGTGGTTTCAGCCTGGGGTCCCCACAAAAGGCTACAGAAGGGAGGCCAGCAAAATTCAGCGCTCTACCTCCCCCTAACTGTCAGAGGAAGTCAGGGAGGGGTTGGAGAACAAAATGAGATTGGCAATACTAATTGATCAAGTGACATATTTTTTATACATCCTAGCTTTGGTGTATCAATGGTAGTCCTGCTAAATGACCTTTCTGATAGTCCCAGGAAAGCTAATAAGACTTTCAAGGAAATTGTTTTGCAAATAACCCCATGTTTATTCTTTCTACCCTACTCTCAGGTCTGAGAGCCCGCTATTTTCTAGCCTCTGTCATGGGACTGTCCATCTGCCTTTGGAAAGTTGTAGCTGTTCATTCTAGGACCTATCTCTCACTGTTTCCTGCGGTTCATTCTCTGAGTCTGACTTATTTAATCAAGAAAATCCAAACGGGCCCTGGCCAAGTAGTTCAGTCGGTTAGAGCATCATCCTGATACACCAGGGTTGTGGGTTTGATCCCCAGTCAGGGCACATACAGGAATCAACCAAGAACAAATGACACGGATTACAGAAACGGTGTTCTACACAGTGGTTATTCCTCAGTTACTCAGAGTTGATTTATTTGGTTGTTGGCCTCTGCATATAACTTTTCCTGTTTTTCTCTTCTTGCTCTCCCTCTACTACTCTTAGTATTGGGACACCTGACCTGCGAAGACAGTGCAACAGAGGAGTTATCAGTTCCAACCAAGCAGATCCGTAGAACTGATCAAACTCTTAAGTCTCCCTTATTCTCTACAGAAGCAGAGTTTTGCCTCAAATTTCTAGTTAAACTTGACCACCATAAACATGCTCTGCAATGTGACCAACGTAACTCTCTGATTCCGTCAGCGTTGTGCTACCCAGTTTTTTCCCCTTGTTTCTGCTCTCAGACCTTGCTCTCACCACACACAGTTGCTGCCACAGCAGCAGGCACATGGACGATAACAGCCAGAGCCTGGCAATGTGATATAGACTTAACAGAAATTGAACTGCAAGTCATCAAAAATTGCCTTTTGTCTAGACATTATGACAATTCTTGGGAAGCATATTCATGTGCAAGAAATTATAAAGAACATCAGTTTCACCCATACAAAAGACTTCATTGGGCCGTGACTTCAGGAGCTTGAACTAAGAAGTTTCATCCCGTCTTTAGTTATGGTAAAATTACATTACACCAACCAAGGGTGTTTAATGACTTACTAACCATTTCCTCACATTTGCTGACCTGTCAGATCCCAAATGAACTTCATGATTTCTGGTTGCATCAATGACTGTTCACAGCACCCTGACATATACGTATCCTACAGTACTAAAAATCTTAGCATGGACTGACAGTGCGGCTGTGGTCCTTACAACAGATGCTCCTTTGAAGGGCTGAAGTCAGTTTTACCTTTCTGTCAGGGATGTGTTTTGGAAGTCCACAATAGTGCATCACTTCCCTCGAGCTTTAAAGAAGTAACAAGCAGTGCCATAGACAAATTATCCCAGCAGCTTGAGCAGACCATAGAGACTCTCAGCAACTATACCAACTGTGGCTCTGGAAATACGCTCAGTAAATAAAGTGTCTTCTTTCCTGAGACTGATGTAGAATCTGGTTTTACCGAGCAGTTCAATAAGATGAGGCTGAGAAAAGAGACAGTCAGTCACTCCTTGCATATGGGTCTCGGCTGCACAGTGTGTTTGTTGTATGCATTGCTGAATATATTAGGGGGCATCTACATAAGCATGCCTTCATGCAGAATCTCATTCCCAGGAGTTGCCCACTATTGCAACTATTGCAACTTGAATGTGGTGACTTCCAAGATGTTTTCTTGGACACATTTTCTAGCCCCCTAGATCTAAATCCAGGTATCAATGATCTAGTATCTGACAAGTCCATAACAGAGTCAAGGAAACACTGGCTATAAGAATGCAACATTGTGGCATACAGAGAAAAGCACAAGCAACCCATACAATATCTAGCAAAATGTAGCTTCAAATGTTTTGTCAAAAGCTTTAGTTGCTGATTATTTGGATAATGTTCCCGCAATGTTGGCTCCATTTTGGGCAGGGAAACTGGAGTCTGAAATGTGTATCACAGTCCTGGTTCGTAAGGAGAAAAATCTTAAGAGAAAGGGGAGATACTTTAGTGTTCAATCATTACATCACCAAGTGTATCAAGTTTAACAGATTAACACCAAAGAGCACGTAATGCCACTAATCCAAAGGTATTCAATGACAATGACTTTTACCTGGTTAACTCATGCTCTTGCAAAATGATCTTGTATTGCCACAACACATGATAAGTTTGTTATCAATATAGATTTGTTATCATGATGTAATTACTGTAGACCAGGGGCCCAGTATGCATTGTGTGCAGAACTGGATGCCTTTCTTGGATGTGACAAATTCTTTAGGACGGGGAACCTTATGCCAAAGTTTACTACATTTATTATACAAGATAAGTTTGACCTTCCCTGTCAGTTACCTGATGGAGGACGGACATAAGAACCTGCATACATGGTGCTGGCTCTGCTGGAGGTGGGATGAGACAAAAGTTGAGCACCGTAATGGCCCCTTGCTCAAAACTTCCAGGTCTTGAAGAGGTTGGGGTCAAGGGTGTTATTCTTGACCAGGATGACCACCAAACAACAATAGTTACTGCGCTGAACAAGAACAAAGAACGAGTCTGTGGCGGCATACTGGAATCAGTAAGAAGACATGCAGGAGCAAGGGGCCACATCTTTCAAAAGGAAGAATGTTGGGCAAGTGGTTGTACAACTCTGGAAAACGGAAGTATGTTAAGGGAACTGGAGCACCTAATATGTTTAAGATCATGCCACGTGTTTCTGATAGCATTGGTGGGATTTTCCCCAATATCTGTTCCAAGATTGTATGTGTCGTTTCATCGTGAGAGGCAACTGCCAAAGCAGACCGTACACCATGGAGAACAATAATCATAGGCTATATCACTGAATTTACCATCCAGATAGACCAAAAAGCACGGGAGGATGTGAACCACACCATCGCTTCATCTTATTGGACTGCTGTCGGGTAGGCTGCCAATGGTTGCAGTTGCTCCATCTACTTTCTTCTGTGGTGTGGCAGGTCCACAACCATTGCAGGTTGCTATCATCACTGCTGGACTAGAAGAGTGAGTACCTCTGAATATGATTCGCCAGCTCACTCAAATTTCTATCCCATCATTAAGGAGGTATTACTGATCCAACCTGCCTAAACACTGCAGAGCCATTAAGACCTGAGAAAGTGTTAAGAGAATGGGTAGAAAATGAAAGTATTGTCTAATGTCAGATCTGCAGGCTCCCTAGCCTGTTGGCCACATCACTCAGCTATGTCCTCATTCTTGCAGCTGACCTAGTATCTATGACTCCATTATACCCAGGAATTGTGAGTGCAATATTTGAAATGAGCAATGCTGCCTGTGAGCTGTCATTATCAGATAAATTTCAAACATTAAGTACCATTATAGCAACAAGCCAGGAACTCTGTTCTGGTGACCTGGTATACGAAAAGGATAGATACAAGGGTGAGGTTATGACGCACCTTATGGGCAGTGTTATCCCTGATTCAGTTGACATTTGGTCCATTGTTCTTACAGATCGCAATGCACAGAGTGCTGATAATACTCAGATGATTTGAAGGAGTCACCATGCCCTTTATTGCTGAACAAATTCATATTATTTTTAAGATCAATCCATCTGCTGTTGATTGAAGTATTATATTCTTGCCCTGGCCAGGTTGCTCAGTTGTTAGAGCATAGTCCCAATACAGCAAGTTTGCCGGTTCGATCCCTGGTCAGGGGCATACAAGAGTCAACGAATAAATGTATATCGATAAGAACAACAAATCTCTCTCTCCCCCACTCCCTTCTTCCCTTCCTATAAAATCAATAGATTAAAAAAAACTTTTTTAACTATTATATTCTCCACCCTACAAAAGATCAGTTGTGTGACATCACTTGCTGAAGGCAGGAAAGTCCCTAATGCATGTTAAACTTCAGCGTGGCTCAGTCAGTAATCTGCCTTCCATGCCAATAGGCATACAGGTATGATGACAGAAAACCTGTTAGTGTTGTCAGACTGGTTTAGAATCACAGGAATGGTATCTCGAACTAACTTCACTACTTAAAAGGCTGGTAAAAAGGTGTACATACAGTTCCACCTGGAATTATGAGAGGAACAAGGACCTATCGTTTACCAAGTAGAGCTGAACACAGAGAAGGACTGTTTGACAGTGAAACTGGAAGTCAGCATTCGCACTTCCTGTCACTACCAGAACCAGTAAGCAGAGACAAGTATTGAATCTTTATGGGTGCTTTATTCAGATGCCAGCAATCTGAGAAGACAGTGGGTTATGTACCCTCAAAAACCATCTTAACATCTCATCTCAAGCTGACCTTTGTATAAGGAGAAGAAAGGGTAGGTTAGGGGTCTGGAAAAAAGTTAATTAGATAAGAGTTGCAGTCCAGAGGCGATTTTCCTGGTACTTCTTTATCTGTTGATCAACAGTTCTTTATGTGTGTCCCTCAGTGGAACACAGTGGCTCAGCTACCACCTCCATTGTCTGCAGACCCCTAGGACACAAGGTTGAATTACTTGTTGACCTCCTGGAATAATGAATTCCAGTTCCTGGAATAACAACTTTCCACACGCTTTAATCACTTAAACATGTCAACTATGACTAAAGCTAAAATCTTTAACTCTTCAGTTCCTCTATCAGCAACACAAACACCATAAGTACTTTGCTTAAATGCACTACTGATTTTATGACAAACTACACAAAATCTGGTAAAGACTATGCCATACATTTTACAGATGCAACTTAATCACAGCTGTAGTGCATTATGGGAAAGGTAGAGAGAACATTCTTCTTAACTGAGTCCTGTAAGTCATGTACAAAAGAAATTGTACAGAGGAATTTTCTCTCACTCAACCCCCAATCTATCAAGGTCTACCTAATTTAGTGACCTCATCTCAACTGTCCAGCTCTACCACACCTATGGAGGCAAACAGTAATGACCCGTGTGATGCAGCTGCACAACTCATTGTTGACGAAGCATATGAGGGATTATGGATAGAGTCTAGAAAACCAGCAGTGAATCTCTCCTCAGAGTCAACCCTGACATCATGAGAATGTCACTAGCTCAGGGCAGCTCAGTGCTGCTCCATATTATGGAAGGTGATGATTAAGAAGATATGGTTTCTAGTGTGAACTCTAAGCTGGACACACAATTCACAGGTTACATGTGGTCTGTCAGACGTGGCAATGCCATTAGTCCAACAGTCAGATGGTTAATGACAGCTCTAGATGACGATGTGTTCCATAAACGACCAGAAATGAGCAATGGTATGTTCAGAACTGGACTCCTTGCCTTTCCAAACAGGCTAGGTGTTCTGATGAGGCTGTTAATGGCATCACATTCAAGGAAAACATACTATGAGGGAAACTTAGTGGATTCAGACCAGTAGAGCTCTGTTGGAAGGCATATGTCATGATGCTCAAGACGGCTATTGCATTAGTGCTCAGATCTCATTTTTAACCCTGTACTGCTTGAGACAAGCACGTATATTGTTAAGGGACCTAGTTACAGGCATATGGCTACAGTGAGTCTGTCTTCTGAAGGGGAGTTAATGTCACTCTCACAGATGACAAAGTAATTTGTGTCAAGCATACCATTGACACTTTATTTTTGTGGCCAGATGCCCCTACTGTAGTTTGTTTAGACCTTTATCATGTAACACATCATGTTTTTTACTTGACAGGGGGAAGTGGGTAAACTCTAGGGTTACCGATGCTGATTTATGTAATGCAGCTTGTGAGCACCTGGAAATAAGATCGTCTCCATTTTATACCAGGTAAAAGTTATGGGTTGACCACAAACAAACAAACAAACAATGCATAAATATGTGGAACAACAAATCAGTGTTTCTCTCTCTCTCTCTCTCTCTAACATCAGTAAATAAATTTTTTTTTTTTAAAAGAAAACACAAAGTAGAATATAATGGAAATAAGGTAACAAGATGGTTGATTCAGGTCCAAAAACGGATTGCCAGAGTCATCTTTACCGTGACCATCATAACCATAACTGTGAAGGCCATGGTGCCAGGTGTCCAGTTTCCACACATCTGGCCATTTCCAAGCAGAGACATACCTATCCCCATTAGAAAATAGGATCCAAAAAAAGAAAAGAAAGGCATAACTGATATCCAGGATGGTCCAATAAAGAAAAGTTTTCATGCTTAGTTGATGGTTTTTACTAAGATCTCAGTAGAGGGTGGGCTTGTTCTGTAAGACAGGAGAGTCTTTGCGCTGTGTCAATAGACTCTCTGTCAGAACAGATGGGGAAGTGGAA
Organism: Macrotus californicus; assembly: GCA_007922815.1. NCBI lineage: Eukaryota > Metazoa > Chordata > Mammalia > Chiroptera > Phyllostomidae > Macrotus > Macrotus californicus. The sequence goes on from VMDR010004807.1 coordinate 47,534, forward strand.
CAAATATTGTACAAAGTCAGGTACGCACTGTCGTACAGTGTTTGTTGAGAAAACAGTAGAACTGATAAAAGTTGGGGTGTGAATAAAGCACATTCTTATTTTAAAAAATACTATACAGGGGTAGCTAGTCTAATACAATAAAAATGACCATGAACAAAAAGCAACTCAGAGTAAAATTGAAATTTAGCTGTTGCATAGTCACTGTTTCTTACAGCTTGTCTGCCTTCTTTACCCATGATTCCTATGCCAACATTTGCTGCTTGTATCATGCTTCCATCATTACCACCATCACCAACAGCCAATGTTACAGGTTTCTTCGGTGAGGCTACACCTTGGCTTTCTGCAACGGTGCCAAACGACAGCACAGTGCAGCTGAGCAATTTCCACAAACACCCCTAAGTTTTTCATGCTCCCAGAGTGTGAGAGAGAGACAGATCCCATCTGCCACCAGCCCATGCCGAATCATGTGATCCTCTGTAATTCCGGCAAGCTGCCTCAACTGTTCAGCACATTCAGTGTCTGACTCCTTGTTTATGAGTTCAAGGCCATCCATGGTTCTGTGGAAATGTCCACATGATAAACTCACACTAACAGCCCTTTCATGTTTGTCTCCATTAAGTGCCCCTACTTTGTACCAGCCATTCTCAGTGCTTCAGTCGCTTCTCGAACTTTATCTTGTAGTCTGTCCTCTGCTGTAGCTCCAACTAGTACCAGGTCTTTCTCCACGAGCTGGAAGACATTTGCCAGTTTCTCTTGCTGTTGCTGCAAGACAGTCCCGGCTTCAAACAGGTGTCTGTTACCTCATACTCTTTAGTTGTGAACGGTCTATAGGCTGTGCAGCCTTTAGGTCTTACTAAGCCTTTCAAAGCAAATTCATCTACATGAATCCTCTTTTCTTTCAGTTTGTCCACCTATACGTAGGGAGAATTGATCATTTAGTTTAGTACCGATGATGGCTATAGAAATAAGGATTGCTAGATAAATTATCAAAAATTTATCCATTGACTTTTCTACTCCAGATCATTTCTGTGATTTGCTCTGGTAATTTAATGCCATCTTTGTTTCCATGCTTGTGTTTAACACATAGCAACACCCAGAATTTCTTTTGTGTCTTTAAATCCGATTCCACAAAGCATGACATTCTGGCCCCAGAGGTCTTATAACTTCTTCCACTTATTGAATTATTAACCATCCATCCCATGAATCGGTACAAGTCTGCTTCTGCTTGCTGATATCACAGCTACAGGAGTGTCAACTCTGTGTGATACTGCTCTTTCTGGACCTGCCACATGACTGTGTAAAAGTTCTTGCATCACTTTGATGTGGTGGGTCAAAACCCAGCTGCTGTCGGACCCAGTGCCACATGCCCCTACCATCGCTGTCCAGTCCTGTGGGACACAGGGGTGAGGGTCTGCAGGTGGAGGCTGAGGAGCCAGAGGGGCAGGCAGGAGAGCCCCTCTTCCGCCGCCACCTCACTCCCAGGAGCGCCTGGTCCCCATCTCACCTGATGGCTGAGGTCTTACAGACATGTCCCCGGGCCCGAGGCAGCTGAGCCTGCCGCCACACTGCTGCCTCCTTCATTACTCTAAACTAAAGTTTTGGGTAGGTGTGTGCGCACTGGAAAACCATAGTATGTGCAGGATTTTGTACTACCGTGGTTTCGGGCAGCCCCGGGGGTGTTTGGGACATATCCCTGTGGGTAAGGGATGCCTATACTGTGTGAACATATTTCCTTCCCCTTTCTTCTTTTAAACTTCGTCTCCTGAATCTTCAATTGTAATAGGCCACTCACTTACTGACTCCCAAAACACATGAAGTTTTTAAATGTTCCTTTAAGGATCTAGGTAAAGTTTTAGCAAGACTTATCCTCTCCCCCAATCTTTGAACTACAGACAATGGAGGGGAAGTTTGTTTCCTTTTTTTTTCAATGACAGTTGACATTCAATATTTCATATTAGTTTCAGATAGGTTTGATTCTTCAGGCCTCATTCACAGTAGTCTCCTTCCAAGTTCTTAGTATTCTCACTGGTATTGCTTGGAATACTGATAATGGGGCAATGATTCCTTCAGGATTTCATTTAATAATTTAAATTAGTTTTAATTTATTGATTTGAGAGAGATAAGCATCGATTTATTTTCCACCCATCTGTGCATTCACTGGCTGACTCTTGTATGTGCCCTGACCAGGGGTCAAACTCACAACCTTGGCATCTTGGGACAACACTCTAGCCAACTGAGCTGCCAGGCCAGGGCTCATTTAGTCACTTTAATTTCCTCCTATTACATCACAAAACAGTTTAATCTGTTCACCACATTTTTTTTTTTTCAGGGGAGAGTGCAAACGCACTTCCCCACTCACACTAATTACACAGTCGAGTGTCCCATGTTTGGGGAAATCTCAGGGGTCAGCACACCTGGAGTGCAATGGACAAGCCGTGCCCTGGGGAAACCACCTTCATGATCATGGTGTCTCCCCTGCCAGGTGAGTGAGTCTTCAACGAAGATTTTTTGAATGCCTACCGTGAGACAGGCATACTCACACAGTAAGTAGAGCAATAAACAAAATAAAGCTGCCCGTCCTCATGAGGCCTACATTCCAGTAAACGTTTTCAGTAACCACTGTAGAGAGCCTGTTGTTGATGCCTGTAATGCTGCAGAGTTACTATACTCTGGCTTTAATTCAGAATTACCTGTCTTGCATGTACCTCTTCCATGTAGCCAGGAGATTTCATCTCCACTCCAGTAAAGTAGTTACATGTTATTAAGCACCAATTTAGTAATGAAATGTTCAAAGGTAACAAGTCTGTGAGATAGGTATCATAACATCAAGGTCATTAACTCTTGGGCTTATTCTTTTCACAAATTAGTTAGTACTCTACAGGCTCATAGCCACAGACTACTCTGTTAATCTGGGCAGTCCTCCTTCAGAGGCCAGCAGCTGGGAGCAAGAGAAATCAGAGAATGGTAGATTAGGTGCCTATTAGCACTGTTGAAAAAACAGCCTAACAACCGCACCTTGGCAATGGTACTCTAAGAGGCTTGCCAGACAATAGCGTCGTTGTGATCAAATGTGGCCCAGGGCAGTCTTCACATTTAAAGCTCCCCAGGCTTCCTTCTGTCTCCTCCAGCCAGGAAAATCAGGAGGGAGTTCTTTATCTTGGAGGAGCTCCTTGGGATGGGGTTGTAGTCCTTTTATTTCTGTGCTGCTTCTGAGGTATCATCTTCAAGAGTTCCTGAATTAAACTATTCATGTGGATAATTTAAGAGAATAACAACTCTGATGAGGTGTGTTGAGAATCTAAGCTGACACATGCGGGTACTCAGGAGAGTCTGGAGGACTTGGTTCCATGTGTCTTGAAGGTCCCATGTGTGAAGGATTAAGAAAGATCTCATCCTGCCCTGACTGGTGTGGCTCAGTTGGTTGGGTGTCGTCCTGCAAAGGGAAAGGTCTCTGGTTCAATTCCCGGTCAGGACACATGACTGGATTGCAGATTCAGTCCCTGGTGGTGGCACATACAAGAGGCAGCCGTATGTTTCTCTCTCACAGTGATGTTTCTCTCCCTCTCTTTCTTCTTCCCTCCCCCTCTCTCTAAAATAAATAAATAAAATCTTTAAAAAAAAAGAAAGAAAGAAAGATCTCATCCTGCCCTGGCCGGGTTGCTCAGATGGTTGGAGCGTCATCCCATACACCAAAGGTAGTGGGTTCAGTCCTCAGTCAAGGCATGTGCCTAGGTTGTGGGTTCAATCCCTGTCAGGTTGTGTACGGGAGGCAGCTGGTTAATGTCTGTCTGTCTGTCTCAGGTCAATAAACATATCCTCAGGTGAGATTTTTTTTAAGTTTTAAGAAAGAAAGATCCCATCCAATTGGAAGAGAGGACCACAGCCAGGGTTGGAAGAAAGGAGTGGTTCTGGGCACAGACCACATTCACGTTTGGATCCTAGGGAAAAGCCGGGAAAATAAAGGGCATGTAATACCCCAAAGAGTAGTTTCCATAAAAATATCTGTGACCCATCAGGACCTTAAAGCAGCCCTCCCAGATCAGCCATGTCACTGTGTGGAGCAGAGCTGGGGTGAAGAGTGCTGTTACCAGTTGGAATTTCTATTATAGGCATAAGACACTGGAACGGCCAACGTCGGGGCTGAAGGAAGAGTGGGCGCGGGCGATGTGGCCCAGATACCGCTGGCTTCAGGTTCTTTGGACCCAGGCATCGTGTGTACATACAGGCTGGCTTCAGGATGATGGACTGCGCTAAGTGAACAAGAGCAAAGAGTGGGGGGGGGGGCTCAGCGAAGCAGTGGAGACTGGTGCCACACATTTCTCACCGCCAGAGAAGGGAGTTGTACGTATGGAAAGGGGAAGGCTAACATGAGCCCTGCGGTGCTGGACTGGAATTGGGAATACCAGTGTGAGCACTTGGTGTTTGTGAGTGTGTGAGAGAGTGAGCCTGCCCTCTGAGAGGGCCCGTAAGCAGTGACACACCAATACAAATGAGTACGCCTAGAGCCCCAATTTTTCTAAATACTATTCTCCACTAAAGGAACCAGTGTATGTTAGGGAAGTGGCTGATTTCAGGGCTGATGCCAGGAAAATCCAAGAAAAGCCTAGAATATCTTGTGTCATGAAGTTAGGAAGCTCAAAGAATTTTGGGAGATAACCACAAAACTGTCCCACTGTCCAAATTAGGGACAATTTGAACATTATAATAAACAGTGTCAACAACGTATTATGACCCAATTAATAAGATCGGAATCTGTGAGTCCTTACCAGTGTAAATAAATAGCCAAACAAATCACAGAGAAGAGAAAATTTTTCCTTGCAGTAGAATTCCAACTAAAAAATATAGGAAGGGTGACAGAATTGTAAAGTCACCATTGGCCACCATCACAGCCATCATCGACTCAGGCAGGAATCATCAGTGACTGACCATGATGGCAGTCACAGCGCTGTGGGTGTGAACACAGCTCGGTGTGTGGGGTGTGAGGGCCAGGCAAGCCCGACGGGTCAGGGAACTTCAGCCCCAACACGGGGGCAGTCAGGGAGGCTGGTGGGACCGGAGGGGCAGGGACAGGAGGCTGAAGAGGAACGATGCTGACCAGCAAGGACTAGAGAGCAGCCGGCAGCCTTGAAGAAACACCATGGTGATAAGATCACTCATCATAAAAGGAGATGGAGCGTCTGCAGAACGAAATTGGACAGCACAAGCAGACCTTCAAGAAGCTAAGAGATCATACTCAAAGAAGATCAAACTGAAAGATCATACATGAGTGCTCACAGTTCCCATAGAATGGCTACATATTGCCCACTTCTATGAAAATACAATTTGAGCAATTACTGTATTTTGCCGTGTACAATGCATACTTTTTTGCCCAACTTTTTGAGGGAAAAATAAGGATGCACATTATACATGAGTATAATAATGGGTATAATAATCCCGTGTATAGTGCACACAAAATGTGGGTGCACATTATACACGGCAAAATATGGTAATATCTGTGCTGCCAACAGATTATAATAAACTGTCATCGTGAAAAAAGAAGAATCAATCATCAGTGGATGCTAACGCTAGTGGGCGAAGTTTGGTGAGGAACAGGGCATTTGCATAGTCCCCACACGATACTTGTCAACAATAAAGGGAAAAATAATTATTTTATCTTACTTTATAAGAGTTTATTTGAGCCAAACTTAACGACATATTCTGGGAAGCAAGATCTCAAATACTCCCTGAAAATAGTAATTCTAAAGGGCAGAAACCTGATAGACACGATCTTCAACAAGTCATTGAAGGTAATTTCAACAGTAAGGGAACAACACTCCTGACACTGTGTGCCGAGATCACAACGTCACTTCTGTGGTATTCCTGCTAAGAACGCACGACCTGAATCTAATCACAAGGAAACATCAGACAGCCCAAGCTGAGAAACGCTCCGCAGAACACCTGGCTTGTAACTGCAAAAATGCCAAGGTCAAGAGAGATGACAAAGCGTAGAAAAGCTGTTCCAGGTGAATGGAGACTAAAACCAAGACAGTCGGCAACCCAACCACATGCAAGGTCTGACCTGGAGTTTTCTTTTACTGTATAATGAAGGTTATCGGGGAGATTGCGAAATTGGAGTGAGGTCTGTAGATGAGGCAATATTGTTGAATCAGTCTTGACATAATTTTCATAATTGTCCTGTGGTTATGAAAGAGAATTGTTCTTGTTTTCAGGAAATACACTCTGGAGTAGGGGGAAGGGCATCATGTCTGCAACTTAAAGAGAAAAAATTTCCAAAACAATTTATAAATGAATATGTACATAGATGGAGAAAGAAAGAGAGTGCATAGGCACACCCTAGGCATTGGCCTAGGGTGCTAGAAAAAAGCATCGAAAGTAGCAAGCAGCTCCTTCATGACTAATGTCAGAAGTTCTTTTTTCGTTGTTCAAATACAGTTGTCTCCATTTTCTCTCCACCACTCCCGTCCACCCCCCGCCATCCCCACCTCCCACCTTCGATCCTACCACCCTTTGGCTTTGTCCATGGGCCCTTTATACATGTTCCTTGACATCCCTTCCCCTTTTTCTCCCCATTATCCCCTCCCACTTCCCCTCTGGTTACCATCAGTTTGTTCTTCATTTCCATGTCTCTGGTTATATTTTGCTTGCTTGTTTGTTTTGTCAATTAGGTTCCACTTATAGGTGAGATCATGTAGTATTTCTCCCTCACCGCCTGGCTTATTTCACTTAGCATAATGCTCTCCAGTTCCATCCATGCTGTCAGGAAAGGTAGGAGCCCCTTCTTTCTTTCTGCTGCGTAGTATTCCATTGTGTAAATGTACCATAGTTTTTTGTTTTTGTTTTTGTTTTTTTCCCTTCCCCGCTGTACCACAGTGTTTTGATCCACTCATGTACTGATGGGCACTTAGGCTGCTTCCAACACTTGGCTATTGAGAAGTTCTGAGAGTGTGCCTCAAAACCCTGTTATTGGATATGCAGTGCAAATTTGTGGTGTAAGTTAACCAATATATTTTTAAAGATTTTTTTATTTGAGAGAGAGAGAGGAAGGGAGAGATAGAAAGAGAGAGAGAGATAAACATTGATTTGTTGTTCCACTCATTCATGCATTCGTTGGTTGATTCTTGTGTACGCCCTGACCAAGGATCGAATCCGCAACCTTGGCATATTGGGATGATGCTCTAACCAACTGTAAGTTAAGAGAAGCAGCCCACAGGGCAGGAAGTCTTGAAAACCAGTGAGTCATCACCTGTGTTTGAGAAAACACTTCTAACCCTAAGTCAGTTTAGCCCATCCCAATTGCAATTCCACCCATTCCTCTACCAAAATCATTTCTTTAACTTCATATTGAATCATTGTGGTCACATATTCCACCCAACTCTCCTGCTTGAACAATAATACACTCCATTTTCTGACAAATAGGCTTAATCCAAATAAATCCTAAACATTTATCTCACATAAAGGTAAAATATTACCTAATACAGGGATAAAAGTCAAAGCTGATTAAAAACTAACATGGGTCAGGTTGAAGCACCACCGACCTCTCTTTGCTCTATTATTTCTGTATCACTTGTGGGTAGGAAGCAGCCATAGCGAAATACAAATTTTACTTGTTTCTTAAAAAAGAAAAAAAAGAAAAACAAATAGATGGTTTATTTTAAGAGTGTACAGGAACTTATATTCTAAATGTCCAAAAATACATATTCTAGGGGCTCTTATCACCTCAGAACCCCTCTACAGCTTCCCTTTAATCTTTTTAAACATCCTGTTACAGAAGTTGCAGCTGCATCTATAGCAGGAAGCTTAATAAGATAATAATTGGTCCAACATCAAATGCACTTGGGCGGTTCTGACATAGACCTTTAGCCTTCTCTTCCACCAGCACCATGTTCTTATTTTTTTCCCAACCACAGTAATGTAGTTTTTGTTTGTTTGTTTGTTCTTTTTCCTTTCCCCTGAGTACTTACTATGAATTGTTGCCAAGATCGGGAATTTTTCTCAGGAAGAGACCACGAGTGTTGAGAAAGCGGACAAACAGCACCTGAAGATATGATGGAAACTCTCTCAGGCCCACCCTTCTCTTTGATTTCTTTATCCATGTTGAACAGGATTAATTGGTGGACTCCAACGTCCTTTGTCTGAGGGAGAGGCCCTCTGCCTGACCTATGCTAGGAATTTCCTACTCTCTTTCATGAGGTGAACGGGGAGCTGTCCTTCCCACTCCCTATTGCCATAAGAACCACGCCAATTGCCTTATGAGCACTGTGAATCTAACATGTATGTGTACACCCAGCAAGGGTTTCCTGATCCTAAAATGTTAGCGTTGGGAAGAGTTTTAGAAGATCTTTAGCTTGACCTCCCTTCCAGCACAGCAGTCCTTCAGACAAACAGGCACTTTGACTTTGGCCAAGACTTTGTTATTTGTGATAACAAAGAGCCCCCCTGGTGTTGGGCAGCCCACCTCGGTGCTGGACAGTTCTCGTGGTAAGGCTGCGTGCTCTGGTTCCCTGGAGCCTCACAGGCCTGTCTGCACCTCTCCTGTGCCACGACCGTTCACACAGTGGGTGGCTGCTAATGTGTCCCAGTTACGCTATCACCAGGTCGTGTCGCGATTCTTGAGATCACATCGAGTAAATAAGCGCACAAACATTCAAGAGTTAGTTAACCGTGGTTAACTCTGGAGGTTAAGATTATGGTTATGTTTTCATTTTTTTGCTTATATATAAATTCTATCTTTTACAATAAATATTTACTTTAGAAACAATAACAACATTAATTCTTTTTATTGAGTCTATTCTAGGTGCCAGTACCGGCACGCATAAATAATTTTCCTGCAGTAACCCTAAGAAGAGCGGTAACTGTCCCCTTGCACAGAGGCAGAAACAAGGACATAGAGGGGTTAAGGAAGTTGCTGAGGGCACACAGCTAAGGAAGTGGCTGAAAAGAAATCAGAATGGAAGGGAAGATAAAGTGCTTCCCAAATAAGGTCAAGTTCAAGGAGTTCATCATCACCAAGCCCTTATTATATGAAATGTTAAAGGGACTTGTCTAAGAAAAAGAAGATCAAAAATAGGAACAGTAAAATGACAACAAACTCACAGCTATTAACAACTGAACCTAAAACAGAAACAAAAACAAACTAAGCAAACAACTAGAACAGGAACAGAATCACAGAAATGG
>VMDR010004808.1:0-56692 GCA_007922815.1 Macrotus californicus
GGGAGGGGGGAGGGGAAGAATGAGGAAAAGGTGCAGGGATTAAAAAGCATAATTGGTAGGTACAAACTACACAGCAGTATATTAAGAATATAGGAAATGGAGAAGCCAAAGAACTTATATGCATGACCCATGGACATGAACTAAGGGAGGGTAATTGCTGGAGGTAAGGGGAATACTGGGCAGACGGGGGGAAAGGGAGAAATATTGGGACAACTGTAATAATATAATCAATAAAATATACTTAAAATGTTTTTAATAGGCATATTAGAAAAAACAGTTTATGCCATCTTATTGATACTTGTTTTCATTCCCAACATAGGGAAGAGTTAGATATACTACAACCTATAACTAGTTTTCAACCCTCTCTGAAGTCATAAATGCATACACTTCAATAGGGAGAAAAAACCATGTACTCTAGTTCCCTAAAGAACTGTCATTATTTTTTAAGTTTTTTTCTTCAGGGAAATTAGTTTCAATTGCTCAGAGGCCAAACCCCATCTCACAGAGTGCCATTCTTCGATGGAACCCTGACACTAAACCCAAGAGTATGATTATCATCCAAGTAACCCATTCTTTGCAGCAGGAGCGTATAATAAAAGGTCACTCTCTGTTGGTGTTAGTTCATGATTCATATAAAAGCATGAGACTTGTCAAAGGATTTTGATTACAGTTCCCACAGTTACAAAATTATGTTGGAAAAGGGATGTCTTAAGGGAAAATTAAGTGCTTAAGTCTGCCCAGGGTTCTTTTTATTTGTTTATTTTTATTGATTTGAGAGAGGGGGTGAAACATCGATTTGTTGTTCCACTTATTTATGCATTCATTGGTTTCTGCATGTGTGTGCCCTGACCAGAAATCAAACCCACAACCTTGCCATGTCAGGATGACGCTCTAACCAACTGAGCTACCCAGCCAGGGCAACCCCAAGGTTCTAAGATAATGTAACAACTATTATAATTATAAAACTTCTAAATGTAAAGGAAATCAAAGCATAAAGCAAATGTGTTTCACTTTTAAAATAAAAACCACAAAGATTACCAAGATATGCATCCATGAGGACCAACTGGTCCTTTTCCTTCACTTTACTTATGAGGACAAGAGGCCCAGAGCTGACTCCCAAATACTGGCATACTATGGATGAAGACTCAACATCTCCACATAACTGTCCTAGTTTCCCTTGCTGAATTCAGTGTATTAAAGTATCTGGTTATACAATTTCTGTGATGTTTACATAAGAAGTAGTTATATTCATTTTCCCAAGTTGCTACGACAGGCCGCAGCTGTGGTGCCGAGGAATGAATGCGGTAATGGAAAAACATCAAGTCCTGTGAAAGGCGGGTGTTTGGGCCTGTAAACTAAATCAGTAAGTCCTCTGCTGTTCCTTTTCTCACCTAAGTCTCCTCCAAGAAGTAGACCAAAATACAGCCTTAGGAACCACAACCCAACAACATTCACATGAGTACACAAAAGTGTTAAATAAGAACAGACCCTGGACCTGAAATGCCAGAGTCTTATTGACTGAAACACACGCACACTATCACACCGAGAATGACGATAAGGAGGGCAGATTTCGTACACGGAGAAATCTGCCTCACATTGTAAATGACAGAATGTGTGGTATTCAACATAAAAATCACACACACTGTAAAAATCAACTACCTTTAATTATCTTCTTCCACCCGCCACTTCCCTAGAATTTCCCAAGTTCCAACTGTCGCTCCTGATCAAGGAATCTCCTTGCCTAAAAAGTTTAAAACTGCCATTTGGTAGTCAAGGTGTTGGGAAGTTATACTATGCAATTTTCAAAGCACTCCTATCATTTTGCTCTATCAAAGTACAGGAAGGAAAAAAGCAGTTTAGTGGTGCTAAAACCCACATTCATCTGGGTTACATGGAATACAATATAACTTATCTCCCTTTTTTTAATAGCATTGTCCCTAACTATACAACTCCCTCTTTTTTATATAAATTAATCTTCAGCTTTACAGTACCATGTCAGTAACCTCCAAGTCTTCAAATTCTCCCCTCCGATGGAATTGAAAATGCTTCTCCGAAGTTCCAGAACACTGGTAAAAAGCCAACAGGGGCAGTCTCATTTCAAAGGGTAGGCTGCCACCTACTGACTGACTGTGATCCCCACTCAACACTCAGCCTCGCCCAGAGAGCTCATCAATCCCTCATGAAAGGTTGTCTTTGCTATGCTATTTCATACAATGTATTCAAGTATATCAACATAATCTTTTAATTAATATTTTTAACTTCAGAAAAAAACACTAAGCTGATGTTTCTATATACCTGAAAATTCCCAGCTTATATTCAATAGGGCAGAGGTTTTTAAAAGGCAAGTGCTATTTTTTAAATATGCGAGTGCTTTTTTGATAATATATTTCTCTTCACCATTTTCTTCATTCTTCACTTCTGAAAACTGAATCCTACCCCCTTCTCATTAGAGACAGTAGTGGTGATTTAATTGTTCCTAACTGCTCAACCTGGAATTATTCAAAATTTGAATTCATAGTCCTAACGCTGTTGTAAAAATTCATGGCAGTGCTGACAATAAAGCTAAGAGAGTTGTTCGTTAGCTCAGCTCCATGTCATATAAACATAAATCTGCCACAGCCCTCTAAGAACAGTAGACTTTGCCAAGAGAGATTTAGTTCTCCCTTTTTTAACCTATTTTTTAAGAAAGAAAATCAGACCAACAAAAAATTATTGAAGGGAGAGAAGCAAATCCCCTTTCTAAGGTCGTAGGCCACTGTCTTGGTGAGAGAACAGAGGGTTAATTCACATAATATTCACTGATGCTATGTTAATACTTAGGGATACAAAGATGTAAAATACTTGTTGTCTTTAAGCTGGCTGGTGCACAGATTTGATGGAAGGACAATTAAAATATACTTTGCAAGATGCAAAATATGTAAACTCTAAACAGTGATTAAGTAGTGCCTGGGTCTTCTTGAGGGCCAGGAAGCCTTACAGAGGAACCATCTGAAGGTGAAATAGGAGCTTGCCAATAATCAGATGGGAGAGAGGATTCAAATGGTATGTGCAACAGAAGAGAGGTGGAAAAAAGCAGGGGCCTCAGGAAAACATCATAATATAAGTAAAGAATGAAGTGAATGAGGTCGGGTAGGTAGGCAGGTAAGAAGCAGATCTCCAAGTCTCCCACACATCCTGCCAAGCAAGCTGTGTCTCGGAATGATCACACTAGCAAGAAGATAAGGAATGAACTGGAGGGAGGGTAACTACTAAGAAAAATGATGAAACTGTTCAAGCACAACGGATTAAGAATCTAAAGTGAGAATCCAGGGCAGTGAGAATGGAAAAAGAGTCCACATTAAAGACAAACTATGAAGATAAAACTGTAGGTAGGACTGACTGAATACTGGGAATGAGGAAAAAAAAGGAAGACACTAGGATCTCCCCAGTTTCTGGCTTAGGTTGGTGGGAGATTCACCAAGATAGAAAATGTAGTGGAAGACATGGATTTGCTGGGTGGATATAATGAATTCTGCTGAATTTGAAAATATGAGTTTGGAAATGCTGACTTTGAAGTGACTGGAACATTGAGGTGAAGATGTGCAGTGATACACAGTATTGAATACAGAGATCTGAAGCTCAGGCCAGAGGTCTAGACTGGAGATAGAAATCTGGAAGTTACCAGTGTGTGAGCTGAAGGTGACATGGATGAAACGCCCCAGACAGGATGGATACAGTAAGAAGAGGAGCACCAAGAATGGGAACCTGGGCAGAGAGCCAACAGAAGACTCACCAGCTTAAACAAGCATATGGCACACTACCACACACTGGCTCAGGCAAGACGGAATAATGAAGGCTAGAAATGGCTCAGCAAGACAGCTACACCAGATATAGACAAGACAACAATGCTGGGAAAAATAGGAGGCAGCAGGAAAAGAGGAGGGCCAAATATGAGATGATTGACTCTGTAAAAGAAGCCATAGGCATGCGTCGACAGGAGCTGAGCAGGGCTGTTGAGGACAGGGCTTTGTGGACATCACTCATTCAGAACAAGGTTGCCAGGAGTCAGAGCCTACTCCAGGGCACATAACACACACAAGTTACAAAAGTATAATCCAACTTCTGGTTTTCAGTTCCACATGTAAGAAGCTCAGAAGCTGCCACTTCATCCTAACAACCCAGTGAACAGACTAAAAATCATCTTAGACCCATACGAGAGGGGAGCAGACACAGCAAACCTTTGCCCTCAAGACTGGAGAAACAGGCAGACACACAACTCCTGAGAATCTCGACTTACAGGAGCAGAGACCAGGAGTTGAAACGACCACAGGAACCAGTGCCAGGGTAGGAAAACCTGAACAGTAACAGATGAATTGCTGGAGGCTCAGTGTGGACAAGTCTGAGATTTAAAAACTCCAAGGGACTCAGTCCATGGGGTAGCCTCAACTTTGTGAGGTTTACCTCCAGGAGCTCGACTAGGTTCGCACAGTATATACCGGAGAAAAATCTCTCACTTCCAGCAGGGGAAGCAGAGAAGGAACTACTTTGAAATACACCAGAGCGGTCCCTTCTTAAGAAGGTCTGCCATCAGGTGAAACTCATTATCCAAAGCCTAGCCTGCTGAGTATTATCAGAGCAACTGACCTGGAGGAAGGGAAATAACCAACTCCAGCCCAATCTAGCCATCCTGTCTCACCCAAAGGGGTAAAAAATTAAGAAACACTTGCAAAGTTCACAAATCCAGAGGTACGGGCTCACCAAAACACTGAGACCCAATCAGAAGACTACAGAATGTTTCCCATCCCTGCCCCACTTTGCCGCCACATCCCTGAAGGCCTGTTTGCAACAGTTCCTTTTACCAAGTACCTCGTGTCCTTCTATAAAGAAAAAATTACAAGGTATACCAAAAGGCAAAATAACACTATTTGAAGAGACAGAGCAAGCATCAGAACCAGATGTTGTAGGGTTGTTGGAATTAAAGACAACTATGGTTAATATGCTAAAGGCTCTAATACATAAAGTAGACAGCATGCAAGAATATATGGGCAATGTAAGCAGAGGTAAAGAGCCTTAAGAAAGTGCAATTCTATGTTTTAAATATTGGTTAATACATGCAAATATATTTAAATACAGTTGAGAAGTGTACAAACCAAACTATGTACAGTGATTTTCTCTAGGTTATTGTAATCATGATTTAGTATTACTACTCTGGGAGGGGGGAGTGGAAGGGGTAAATGCAAACAATTGTACATGAACAACAATAAAATAATTTTAAAAAATATTACTAATCTAATGAACAAAGTTATACATTCTGTATCACATCAAAGTATATTATAATCAACTCTGTGTTTTTGTGCTCCCATTTGCCCCTGTTCTGGAAAGAGGGGCACTGACACCGACAATGACCCAATGAATCACAAACATCTGGCTGACTCACATCCCGAGATACCTCAGAACAGTAAGAATGGACTTAAGGGGGAACTCTATACCTCCACTTCAGCCCCCTCCCCTCACTCCCACTTCCCTGTCTCAAGAGAAACTGTACATCCGCACTCCCCAACTAAGCAGTTCCCTTCCCAAATTCCCACCAACTCCCTATAAGAATTGCTGGCTTAACCAGAGATGTTGAGATGATTTTTGAGGTATGTGCCTGCCATCTGCTCAGGTTGCCACCATCTGAAATAAAACACTTTCCTTCTCACCAGCACCTGTCTCATGAGTTTGGCTTTCACCGTGGCACGCAGTGGAGCCTACGGGGACATTTTTCCCTGTTTCATTATCTCTGGAGTATGAACAATTGTATCGTTCTGTATTTTCCAAATTTTCTACAATGCATATACAGTACTTTTGAAATCAAATGTATTAAGGTTTTTACATTTTTTTAAGATCTAAACTTTATAGGAGTCTAAATTAGCTGGAAATAATTGAGATAGCCTGGGATAGATGAGACTGACCCAACTATCTCAAACTCTAAACAGCTGTTAGAAATAGAAAACTAGGCAAAAGCAGAGGGGCAGGACCCAGGAAATCAGCCTGCTGCTAAAAGGAAGAGAGAACAACAACCTGGGAGTTCCTGGTAAGTGAAATGGAACATGCTATGGTTCCTTAGATTCAGAAGAGTGGAAAGAGAAGGAACAACAATTAGAACAAAATATCTTAAAGACCCTCACCCCTTACTCTGCTAGCACACAGGAGCTTCACAGGGAGGTGTCAAAGATAAGAAGATAGATAGAAGTCAAGTCCTCCGAAGAAACTGAACTGCTTTTCCAGATCAGATAAAACTGAGAGAAGAAATAAAGGGTAAAAATTACCTAAGCCATCCCTTACAGGAGTAAGGGGTGAAACATTCTTTTACGTAAAGTCAGGACTGGGAATAATGGGATGGGCCACAATGCATTCTGATAGTCTTGAGTCAAATGAAATGAGTGAAAGCAAAAAACAGAAATCAATCCCATGAAAGCAAAAAACAGAAATCAATCCCATACCAGGCAAAAACAGACATCAGCCCCAGCTGTAAAACATGTAAAAAGAGAATGTAATGGTTCATTTTGTGTGTCAACTTGGTTAGGCAATGGTGCCCACTTATCTGATCAAATGCCAGTCTAGATACTGCTGTGAAGGTATTTTTTAGATGTTACTAACACTGAAATCAGTACACTTTAAATAAAGAGGATTACCCTACATTATGTGGCTGGACCTTATCCAATCACTTGACGGCCTTAGGCCAGGGGTGTCAAACTCATTTTCACCGGGGGCCACATCAGCCTCATTGTTGCCTTCAAAGGGCCGAATGTAATTTTAGGACTGCATAAATGTAACTGCTCCTTAACTAGGGACAAGGAGCTCAGTGCTGCTGCCTGGTAGAAACAAGGTGTCAGGCTGGATAAAACAAGGTGGAGGGCCGGATTCGGCCCATGGGCCTTGTGTTTGCCATCTGTGCCTTAGGAGAAACTAAGGTTTCCCACACGAAAAGAAATTCAGCCTCAAGACTGCAATATAGAAACCATGCCTGTGTTTCCAGCCTGTTAGCTTGCCCTAGAGATTTTGGCTTTGCCAGCCTGCACAGTTGTGTGAGCCAATTCCTTAAAATATAAATCTCTCTATTGTTTTCTCTCTATATAGGTATAGGTATAGGTATAGGTATAGGTATAGGTATAGGTATAGGTATAGGTATAGGTATAGGTATAGATATAGACAGATATATAGATATACAGATACATAGATATACAGATACATAGATATATATACACACACAGATATAGGTACACATATATACATATACACACAGAAACACAGATACATCCTTCTATTTTCTGAAGAACCCTGAATAATGCAGGTAATAAAAGATGAAATCGGACTTCCTGCCAAGATGGAGACATAAGTAAACACACTTCACCTCCATGCACAACTACAGAAAAAAATTACAACTAAACCATAAAACAAATTTCACCCAGATTCATCAGAAAATCAAGCTTTATGGAAGTCCAACAACCAAAGATTTAAAGCCAATTTCATCCACATGGGTAGGAGGGGCTGAGACGCAGAGCATGGAGAGGTGAAAGAATGGGTAGTCCCACATTCACATGTGGTGGATAAAAATTGGGAGGGATACGTCAGGAAGGAGCAATCCTAGCTGCAGACCATACCATCCAGCCCAGGTTTCCAGTGCCAGGAAGATAAAATCCCATAATTTCTCGCTGCAGAAACCAGGGGGATTTGGGGCAGCAAAAGAAACTGCAGGATTCTCAAGAGAATTCTCTTAAAGGACCCCCAATGAGGCAAGAGCTGAGTAAATGGCATTGTTCCATCTCTAACCCCTCCCCCACATACACTGACACAACCCAGTGAAGTGGCTTGCCTGGCCCTGCCCTGGCGAATACCTGAGGCTCCTCCCCTTACAAAGTAACAGGTGCTATGAGACAAAGAAATATGGCCCAAATGAAAGAACAGATCAAAACTCCAGAAAAAGAACTAAGTGATGAGGAGACAGCCAACCTATAAGATGAAAAAATTAAAAACACTGGTAATCAGAATGCTCACAGAAATGACTGAGTACAGATGCAAAATAAAGGAAGAGGTGAAGGCTATACAAAGTGAAATTAAGAAAAACATACAGGGAACCAAGAGTGAAGGGAAGGACATTGAGGCTCAAATCAACGATTTGGAACAAAAGGAAAAAATAAACATTCAATTGGATCAGAATGAAGAAACAAGAATTCAAAAAAATGAGGAGAGGCTTAGGAACCTCCAGGACAACTTTAAACATTCCAACATCTGAATCACAGGGGTGCCAGAAGGAGAAGAGGAAGAGCAATAATATTTGAAAACTTATCTGAAAAAATAATAATCTTCCCCAATCTGAAGAAGGAAACAGACATGCAAGTTCAAGAAGCTCAGAAAGTCCCAAAGAAGTTGGTCCCAAGGAAGGACACATCAAGGCACATCATAATCACATTACCCAAGATTAAAGATAAGGACAGAATCTTAAAAGCAACAAGAGAAAAGCAGGTAGTTACCTACAGGGGGGTTCCCACAAGACTATCAGCTGATTTCTCAAAAGAAACCTTGCAAGCAAGAAGGGGCTAGAAAGAAGTATTCCAAGTCATGAAAGGCAAGGACCTACATCCAAGATTACTCTATCCAGCAAAGCTATCATTTAGAATGGAAGGGCAGATAAAGTGCTTTCCAGACAAGGTCAAGCTAAAGGAGTTCACCATGACCAAGCCATTATTATATGAAATGTTAAATGGAACTATATAAGAAAAAGAAAATCAAAACTATGAACAGTGTAATGACAACAAACATGACTGTCAACAACTGAATCTAAAAAACAAAGCAAACAAGCAGAACAGGAACAGAATCACAGAAATGGAGATCATATGGAGGGTTAGGGGAAGAAGTAGGGGAGGTGCAGGGATTAAGAAGCACAAATTGGCAGGTACAAAATAGATAGGGGGGTGTTAAAAACAGTGTTGGAAGTGGAGTAGCCAAAGAACTGGCACGTATGACCCATGGACATGAACTAAGTGGGGGAACTTGCTGGAGAGAAGGGGGATACCATACAAAGGGGGAAAAAGGGGGAATAATGGGGACAACTGTAATAGCATAGTCATTAAAATATATTTTTTTTAAAAAAGAGTTACAAAACAGGAGCCAAACATTTTTTAAAAACATATGTATATATGCACATCTATAAATAAAATATACAGACATAAAAAGATGTATAAAACTTGTATGTATACATAATTACAGAAAAATAAAACAGAAAATAGACAAAAAAAAAAAGATGAAATCTTTTAACAAAGACCAGTGGGGCAGAATCTTAAACTATAGGCAACGGAATTGAAATTGAGCAGGCAGCAATAACATCAAAGATTCCTAGATACATGAATAACATGATCAACAATACATTTAATGAAGATTATTTCGGAATCTATAATATGTGTAATACGAACTAGGTCAAAGGGATGCCACAGTTAAAGCACATTTGGAGAAATCTAAGCCAAAGGATTCTGTGGGTGGCTGTGGCAATGAAAAGGAACCCATTCATACAATAGAGATATAGCAACAATTCAACAGGCATATTTTGTATTCTCAAGATCTTCAAGTAAAAATTATACAGTAATACTGTTCATATGTAAAGATATTAACTTACCATACTTGTCTCGCAAGCCAACAGTACATCTAAAGACTCCACCAAAGGCAACATCTTCACCAAATATTACTGCAAAATGATGTTTAAAGAACATATTTTAACAATCCCTAAATCATGGTAACAATGAGAAATAAGTAATGTAAATGTTTACAGTTTAAATCAGAAGACAGAAACGGACCATAGATCCACATCAAAGTTTCTCAGTTTTGACATTACTGACATTTTGACCTGGACGACTCTTTCGTGGCAGCAGCCTGTCCTGTGCACTATAGATACACAGCAGCATATCGTACCTCTGACCTCTACCCGCTGGATGGCAGATGCCCCTCACATACAGCTGCATCTCCAGCATTGTAACTTGGAAGAGGAAGGGGGACTGAAATCGCTCCAGGTAAGAAAGGTTGATCTAAGAACCACTGATCTAAAACCTCATCTTGTTTCACCATGGAGAAAGTGAAGCCACAGAAGTAGTAAAGGAACTTGCCAAGTCGGAAAGCAAGGAGGCAGAACTATGACTCACACTCCAGGCTCCCGAGTCCCTGGCCAGCGTTTTTTTACACATGGTGTATTACACAACAAGAGTCGGTGATCGGAAGCGCTGAAAGCAAAGCATTCCAAACTGAGAGAACAGTCACAAATAGTTAAGTGACTTAGATTGTGTGAAACAGACAAGAGTCAAGTATGATAGGATATAGTAAGCAAGAAAAAGAACAGTACAGGTGCAAATTGAGAGGAACTTGTAGTAAGGCAAAGAAAATCAAACAATGAGAATTCATAGTGCTAAATCCTAGTCACATTAATGCACCTCGCCAGCTGTGTGTCACCCTTCTCTATTCATCCAGATCACTCTCTCAGAGAGCATTCAAAACAAAGGGGGTCCAACAGTCTAGCTCTCACTTCCTCCTAAAAAACAACCCATCTTTCACTTGATCTTAAAACTAGAGATTCTCAAGTAGAAATCAAAGGTATGAAGTACAGCCAATCAAATTTTTTAAAAATACAGCAGAAGGACAACTCTTTTTATATTAATAATTTAACTTGATAAGATAAAGGTTAAGTTACTTATAAAGTTAGTGCCCCCAAAATCTTACAAGTTGAATGACAATGTATCCTACAGGAAAGCACAGAATCAATCTTGATTTTTCCAGAGAGCTGAACAAAGTGGTATTTTGCTTTTTATATGCTGGAGAAACAGGAGCACACAGTAGGTGTTAATCCAGAAGGTAGTAATATAATATCAGTACTTCACATACTACGGGGAAAGTTCATTTGATGTTAGATACACCTGAGAACTAGTTTGTAATGACCACATTAAAAATGTGTTCAGATCATAATTGGATTATTAAACCATAATCACTTGGTCAGGGCTTTTACAAATTTCAGGTAGCTATAATGTTAACCGCTGAGCTCCAGACAGAAATTTCTAGCAAATCTTTAATTCTGAAGCCGCAGCCTCCACAATCAAGCACCAGGGAAGTTTACCTGCAGTAGGATCTTTGGCCAATGAGTTATCCAAGGCACTTGTTACTGCCTGGAAAAGATTCATTTTCTGAGTTTGCCCTGTAAAAATAAAAAATAAATTTTTCACG
Source organism: Macrotus californicus (assembly GCA_007922815.1). Lineage (NCBI taxonomy): Eukaryota > Metazoa > Chordata > Mammalia > Chiroptera > Phyllostomidae > Macrotus > Macrotus californicus. The sequence goes on from VMDR010004808.1 coordinate 11,224, forward strand.
TCACATTTCATACAGAGTAAAATATATAAAAACAATGCATTTCTTAACAGTTATTTACAACGTGATTAAAATCAAGGTAGGAAGGAAGGTACAGAGCACGTTACATGAATTTATTGGGTTACTTACAATGCTGATGGCTCTAGGAGAGACACAAAAGCAACACAGACCTCAGGAGGGTTGTTGATGAGGAAAATTTACAAACATTAAACGATTTAAGAAACAAGTATAAAAAAAGGAAGAAGAAATATAATCAAGTGACCAGATGTGTGTAGAAAATAAACAAAAGTTATGCAAAGTCAGGAAAGGTTACCGGCCAGCATGAGAGTGGTCTGGGAAGATGCCCTAGAGGGAGGTTGGGAACATTAGCCACGAGGAATGCACATGACCAGTGGCACCTGTTACATAGGCCAGGAGAAGCAAATGGTCACGGGCCATAAAACAATGAGGAAGGCTAACAAATGAACTAAAGTACCCAGAACTGCTGGTGTTTGGAGAATACTAGAATCTCGGGCCTAAACCCATCAGACTTGTTTCTTCCTATTGTTTTATTGCTCAAGTCAGAATCTCTGCAAGCCACCATCTCTCTCCCTCAGTGGGTTAAATGGATCAGTACATGTAAAGCACTTAGAACAATACAGGACACAGTGAGTGTTGAATAAATATTAGCCATTTATGATTAGATCTGGACTTTGTGTCCTTCATCTTGACCTGGGCATTATTCTGAAGGGCACAAAGCATTCGTTGATAAAGTGCCAAATGTTGAAACTCAGAAGCATTATGACTTCAGAGGTATGATTTAAGTCTTGGTGCTGCCCAGTGCCCACAGTCATCCTAGAACTTCGGGTCAACCCCTCCAAAACCATATTCAGTGCAGAGAAAGGCTTCTGCTGGAATTTTCTCTGATCCACAGGCTCAGTCTTCATTTAGTGCCTAATCTCTGCACTGGTGCTCACTTTAACCCGTAGTCATGCTAATACCTAATCACCTCAACACCTGAGCTTGTCCTGACCCCTACTCCATCTACCCTCTGTGCGCCCCAGTAGCCTGGTGTGTTCCAAAATCCAAGGTCCATTTCCCAGGGTGGGACACAACAGCTACTGCTAGTCATTGCCTTCAACCCTCTAGCCATGAGACACTAGTCATTTTTTTCCTGGAAACCATCTTCTTCCCAAGACTCCATGACAGCCTCTGACCTGTGACATCTTGAACCTTTATTAACTGCTAACACATGGCCTACTATTTCTCTGTCTGCTCTGACCTCAGATGTCTCTCTAACCCCTTCAACACTGCTAAAAACCCAGACTTCAGGTTTTGGCAATGCCCATCAGGTCTGCCTGCTGCCCTGTGTGCCCAGAATAAAGGCCTGTTTCTAGACTCATTTCTGGTAGGGATAACAAAAATGTATTCAAGAAAATATTGTTACATCAACTATGTCAGAGGAAACGCAGTCACACCACATGTCCATGATCACCTCATAATTTCTTTTTCTTGAGGCTAAGGCTATATCATTTCATTGATACCTTCCTTAAATCCTTCTCCAGCCTATACAGTCTCTTTAGAGCGTTTATTAGTGCCCAGCATCCAATGATAATGGCTTAGGGTAAATTTTTTCTTCCCAACCACCAAGACATTCCCACTCTCCTATTGCATACATTCCACAAAGTAAGATTTTTGTCAGTTAGGATTTTCATACCTGAGAACCTAGGAAGATGAAAAATGCCTAAACATCTAAGCTGATATTTATTTTAAGTCTGCTGATTATTAGAATTAATACTGAATGTTCTTAAGATATCACACTGTTACTCAGCAAACTTTCCAGTCAGAAGAAAGCAAAGACTTTAATAATAAAAAAATCACACAAAATAAATCTGGAAAGTATTGTCTGATAACCACAAAGAATTTACTCATCTTGCATGAAAATAATTTACAAGGGTATTTAAAGGTAATATTTCCATATGAGCAAATAAACTGTCAGTCCTGAATACTTTTCTTTCAAATAAATTCAAAATTTTAGGGTTTTGGATTAAATGCTGTTCTATCAGATGCTTTTAAAAATTTTGACAATTTTTTGAAAAATTTTAATATTTTTAATTTTTCAATTACAGTTGATATACAGTATTATATTAGTTTCATGTGCACAACCCAATGATTAGACATTTATATAACATAAGAAGTGCTCACCCCAACAGTTCTAGTATCCACCTGGTACCCTGCAGTTATTATAATATTACTGACTATATTCTCTATGCTGTACTTTTACACCCGCATGACTATTCTGTAACTACCCATTTGTACTTCTTAATCCCTTCATCTTTTCCACTCATCCCCTCCAACCTGCCTCCCATCTGGCAACCATCAACATGTTCTTAAATGACCATTTTTAATAGAGCGACATCTACTTTCAATTTGTTTTAAAGTTGCACTACATTCTGTGGATAGGTCAGGAAGAAATCACAAGTTATTCACAAGTAAGATCATTTTAAATACCTAATTTCCTTAAAGTACTTATTCTTGTGTAGCTTACACTGAAGACCATTGGTAAAATATGCCTGTGTTCCTTCATAAGATAAGCACACCTATAGCACATCTAACCAAAGTTGTGCCACTGGTAAGACCTGTAAAAAGAAAAAAGAAGAAAGGTGGTCTACGAACACCACTAAAAAAGGTTATTTACAGTATCATGAATAACAAGGTCATCATTGCTGCAAAGTAAAGTGGCATGTGAGTGGAACGGAAGGGACACACCAGAACATCAGCTCTAAGAGGGAAGGGATTCTCATCTACCTTTGATCAGAGCTGTATGCTCAGCGTTTACAATGTCTGACATGTAGTTGCTACTCAATAAACATTTGTTGAATGAATGACTGAACAAATAAATACATGCAGCTATTTCAATAAAGATAAAATATACACAAAGCAAATTGTTAATCATCCATTATAGAGAAAGGAATGGGATAGAACAAAGATCTGTCAAAGTCACAATTCAAAGAGACTGCAGGGGAGGTGGGGGAGAGGGGATATTGCAGTAACAGTCTGATGGAGTACTCAGTTATTTTGAATAACTCTTCAGTAGGCAGCTGCGTTGAAGGGAGAGAGAAGCCTTCCACAGAGCCAGAGCACTCAAGACAAAAGGGGTAAACAGGTCCCAAGGAGCGGTCTCCAGAAATAAATAAGGTCAACAGCAGGGAATGTCAACAGCACGTGTATTTGTAATTAGACCCCAAATAAAAATACAGCTATGATATTGAAAATTAGGGTCTACTTTCAGAAAAACAAAGGCTCTGCCAACAAATTCAGCTCTGCACCTCCTTTGAGCTGCCCAGTCCTGGCTGTAGACCTACGTTATTACAACATTGCCTCGTCATATTCCTTAGAAATCTCCGCATTTTGCACAGTGCCTAAAACATTCATGGCCATCAGTGTATGCTGTGGAAGCCCAATGAGTGAGTACTTCAGTGGCTTAAACTGGCACTAACTACCTGGTGAAACGGAAAGATGGCTAGGAAACTACCTATTTTCTCCAACAAAACCTCTTCCACCTCTCCAGATGCCCTATTTTCCAGGAATCCCTTTCTATGTGCCAGGTATATACCTCTACCTCATTCTAAGCTCCATTAAGTGGCACTGCAATCTCTACCCCATAGAGTAAGTTTCAGAGAAAATCCAAATATCAGTGACAGAGCATTTAATATTAAAATATAAATGAAAGATCTATAAACACAAATGCCTTTTTAAGGTGCTGGTATTATTACATACCTAGGAAAAGGGAGAAAGTAAGTGGTATGGGGTGGGTAGGTAGTAATCAAACAGAAAGGCCCTAAGAAACAAATAAAATTAAAACCACCATGAGATACCACTTAACACCAGTCAGAATGGCCATCATAAACAAATCAACAGACAGGTGTTGGACAGGATGTGGAGAAAAGGGAACCCTAGTGTACTGTTGGTGGGATTGTAGACTGGTACAGCCACTGTGGAAAACAGTATGGAATTTCCTCAGAAAACTAAAAAGGGAACTGCCTTTTGACCCACCAATTCCACTGCTGGGATTGTACCCTAAGAGCCCTGAAACACCAATCCAAAAGAACCTATGTACCCCAATGTTCATAGCAGCACAATTTACAATAGCCAAGTGCTGGAAGCAACCTGTGCCCATCAGTCAAAGAGTGGATCAAAAACCTATGGTACATTTACACAATGGAATTCTATGCAGCAGAGAGAAAGGAGATCCTACCCTTTGCAACAGCATGGATGGAACTAGAGAGTATTATGCTAAGTGAAATAAGCCAGGCGGTGAGGGACAAATTACCATATGATCTCACCTTTAACTGGAACATAATCGACAAAAGAAAAAAGCAAACAAAATACAACCAGAGACATTGGAATTAAGAACAATCTAACAATAGCCAGAGGTGAAGGGGGAGGGAACAGTGGGAGAAAGAATTTCCAGGAACCGCTGTAAAGGACACATGGACATAACCAAGACAGAGGGCGGGAGCAAGGGAGGGAGGTGGGATTGGCTCCTCCCTCCCTTGCAGACAAATGTAAATGAACAACAATAAAGTAATAAAATCTTAAAAAAAAACAAATAAAATTATTTGTCCTGAGTCTGTGAGCCATTTACATCCTGTGTGACTTGAGGAAAGTAACTTCACCACCTCTATAAAAGAAATCCCTAATGTATAGAGCTATTGTGAGAATTCAGTGAGATGATTACTATCAAATGTCTAGTATTTATGAAGCATCTATTCTATGCTGGTCACCTTCCATTTTCCCTAATTAGGGAGGCTGACTCTAGTACGACAGGTACCAGGCACCAGTAATTACATGTATTATCTCACAGAATCCCCCCTGGCAATACCTAAGGCAGTACAGATGAGGACAAGAAAGCTTATGAAGACTAATAAACTTGGGCAATGCTAAGTTGTGAGTGGGGCTCTCTGAACCCCGTCCTTTTGAGTTTTCATGGAGACTTCATTACACAGGCACACCTGATCAAATCATGCCCCCCCCACCCATTCATTCCATCTTCAGCCCCACTCCCTCCCAGAGTCAGATGGGTGGGAGCGAAAGTGCCAACTCTCTAATCACAAAGGTTGTTCCTCTCCAGGACAGTCCCCATCCTTAAGTGACTTAAGAGCTTGCCAAACGTCAACATTAACATAACAAAAGACACCTTGATTGCTCTCATCACAGGAAATTTCAAGGATTTTCAGAACTCTGTGCCACTAGTGGAACAAAGATTAAATATGTATTTTTTATTATAAATCAAAATACAGAGTACTCCAGTGATTTTAGCATGACACCCAATACTCACACTCTTATACATGCAGATGGGAGTATAAAATGGAAATCTATACTATACATTAAAATCCATTAGAGTGTTCATTTCTTCAAGTCAGAAACATCCCTGGAACTTTATCCTAAACAAATCATCTCAGATACATAAATGCCACATGAAGTGGCTTTTTAACAGTACAAAACTGTAACAACTGAAACATAATAGTAATTCTTTAAAGTTTCCACTTATTGCTAGGTGTAGTCAGAGATGTGTTAAGTATACCATACTTATTATCTTTATTTAGTCCTTATAACAACCTTCTGAAGTAGGTATTATTAACTCCTTACTTATAAAAATGTGGAGGCTCACAGAGGGTAAGTGATCAGTCCAAAGTCACAGGTAGCAGGGCCAAGACAGAACCTAGGACAATCTGATTCCAGAGCCAAAATTTTAACCATTCAATTATAGTGTTCCTACTCCACAGAAAGTGGCTTCTAAAGGAGATTATAAAACTATGTAACAATAAGGGAGATGCTTTTAATTAAATAGTGCAGACTGTATTTGTATTAAAAATACAATTATGGGAAAATTTAATTCTACTAATTTTATTAGAATATTTTAATTCCGCTAAACTGGGAAGAAATACACTCCAAATGTTAGCAATATTTACAGTATTAAGTGGTAAGAATACTTTCTTTTTTTACTTTTTTCTATTATCCAAATTTTTATATAATGTTTTTATTATTTTTGTAAGACTATTCGTAGAAAGTGATTATCATTTTACTCAAATTATGTAGGGATTAAGAAGACCTGAGCTCTATTTCCCAAGTATTGGGCAAAAGTTTCTTTGCTTCGAAGACAAAATTCAAGGTTCATGTTATTGGTGAGAACACTGCTATTCACCTTTAAGGTATTCCTTGTTCCACAAAACTGGGACACCTCATAGCAAATTATTTCTACACGCATTTTAGCACATTATTTAGAATAAAGCTTTGGAATACAAATAATTCCAAAGCTGAAACTACCACTAATTTATCTGTGCAACCTTGGGCAAACTAGCTTAAAACCTCAATTAATCTAACTGAAAAATGGGAATAAAAACATTACCGACCTCTTTAAGGTTATCCTAAGCATCAAATCAAATGATGGATGTAAAGTTCTGAGCACAGTGCCTGCCCATGGTAAGCCCTCAATAAAAGTTCATTAATTATTCACAAATAAAGGTACATATACTTCAGCTCTAGCTCGAGAAAAGATTTTAGACGAGGGAAAACATTTTCTTGTTTCCGATGGCCTGATGACAGACACTGGACTTTCAAAGATGACATAAAACTTTAAGAGAAAATCGTAAAAGTTATGCAACTGTCATACTGTGAGGTGTGCTCCATGTCCTTGCTACCATCGGAAGCACTAGATGGCTTCTTCCTCTCTTCACCTACATCGATTACCCGTCCTTGGCTGAGTGGGAGCCTAGCCCAGAAGGCTTAGGTAGGAAGCCTGGATTCCTTCCCATCTCTACGAAGAACCTATTCTGTGACCTTGGGAAAATCAATTCAATTACTTATTTCCTCCGTTTTCTCTAATCTACCAAAGGAAAAAAGAATAAATCTTTCTTTTAAATACCGGTGCCTACGGGCAAGCTGGGACAACACCTCTAAGGCCCTGGCCCTAATTTTTGGGAAAGCAAGGCTGGAGAAAGGGAGGCGTCTCCTCGGCACCACGCCTCCACCCTCGGGCCCTTCCAATCTCGTGTGTCCTCTCCTCCAGGTGGAGGTTGCAGAGGGCTGCCTCTCAAGAGTTGAACAGTCCCAACCGAGGGGCTGTTCAGACCCAGGAGGAGACCACAGTCGGTCCTACGACAGGAGGAAGAGGCACTAGAGAGCCGGGAGTGGACTGTGCAGAGTGCCCGCGGGCCTGGGTAGCAGCGGGAGCGCACAGGGCAGCCCTTAGCTCACCATACTCCTGGGACTCCGGGTCCGGCTGGAAAGTGAAGTGAGCCAACTGCCGCCTCTGGGCTGCATCCCCGACGGCCGAGGCGGGCTGCAGGAAACCTCGCTGCAGCCCCGCACTACACAGCTTACGCCAGTGTCCCCCGGCTCTACACGCACTGAGCCACAGCCGGCCAGCAGTCGCAGCTTCTGCAGCCATCCCCACTCGCCGCCGGCGTTTGCTTGCTGCGCCGCCGCACACTGCCGGCAGTAGGGGCGGAGCACCAAGGCAGCTTCCACACTGGTTCGGCTTAAGGGGCGGTTCCGTGAATCGAACCAATCGGAGCTCGGATTTCAGGGGTGGGACAGGCATGCAGAAAAGCCAAGCAGCTTTTGCTCGGCGTGCGCATGCGGAAGAGGCGGGGTGGCCGTGCTTGTGGGCAGGTGAGTTCCAATGAAATTGTCCCTGGAGGTGGAGCCTTGCCTACGTCAGCTTAGCGGTCCCGGGACCCGGACGCGGTTCTGCAGAGTTCTTCAGTATCCCTGGATTTATTTTTTCTCAGTGTCGTTTACATTGTCAGTTTCGCTGGCTTTTTCATTTTAACATTATACTTTCTTCTGAAGTGTAACCCTTTTGTATCCTCTCCTATTCTCTTTACTTCCATATCCTGTAAGTAAAGGAAGGAAATATTACTGATTGGCATTGGTTACTGGCTTTGAGTTTCAGAAAACTTAACAGTCACGGCGTGAAACCCCAGCTCTTTATTCAAATCCTTCGATTTTTTTTAATCTAGATGACAGTGAAAGAGATAAACGGAAATTTAATCTTGTAAATCCATTTATTAGATAGTTGATGCATTTTTGCCCAGGTGCAGGGGAAATGACCTGGCTGGTTTATTCTAATTAGCCTAGAAACCTGGAGAATTTGAGTCATTAATTTACATTTAAAATAATCAATTTTGTAATTTTTTTTAAAAATCCAAATATTTAAAAGGATACCTTCTCTGTCATGAATTTACAAATCATTGTATAATATGACAGAAACAAGAGTGAAAGTAGTTTCATCAGATGAAAGCAGGAGGCTGGGAAAGGACAGACCCAAAATTTTGAAGGTCTTCATACGCTGCTGGTTAAGTTTGAACTGCTGACTATATGCAGTCAGGAACGAAAAAGAAAGCACCAACAGATGTGTCTGCCCAGCAAATCGCTTTAAAAAAAAAAAAATTTCCCTGTCCCCACCATACCATCTGCTTGGTAACTGGAAATGTCTGTGCCATTAAAGTGGGACCGACCCTGGCCACATTTCATTGATGTTAAGTTGGGAAATGACTGTCATTTTTGTGGTAATTTTGGAAGTATAATTTAGAAAGATAGGCAAAGACTATTTTTTCAGAATGACTCTTGGCTCACTTTCTGTCACTGAGCTCCACTGCCTGTGCAATCTGTACCTGCTCAGAGTCAGCTCTCTTATATAGCAACACAATATCTCGTAACATTTCCTCCTTATATCTTGTTACCTGCTCCCATTCAAACTCAGCCAGAGGCATCAAGGAGGCAATAGCAAAAGAGTCAAATTCTTGCTTTTGAATTTTAAAATAGATTTTAAAACCAATGGCAGAGACGATAATTGGAGGAAAGCCTAACTTTTTAAAGACTGGTTTCTGATTATTAAACCTCAAGAACCTGAATAACTTAGGGTACAAAATTTATGACTTGAACAACAGCTTACAAAGAGCATGCTAATTTAAAAGCCAGTTTTTCCCACCTTCCATAAAGGTAGAGCCATAGAACACAAAGAACTGCGGGTGTCTTCCTTTGTAGATGGACCTAGAAGAGCACCACAGGGTCCTCAAGTTCATGACCATGGCATGGTGTTTGGAGCAGAAGAATTCTTCTCTCACGTGCCAAGAGAGGTGCAGATAGGGTGTCGAGGTCCAGGAAACTTGAGGAGGTCCAGCAGTCAGAATGATAAGGGACTTGTATCCAGAATATACTTTTTAAAAACTCTTAAGCTTAATAAAAAAGCAAATTACCCAATTAAAAATATGTAGACTCCTATTCATTGGTGGTGGTAATGCAAAATCATAGAGCCACTCTGGAAGACAGTTTGGTAGTTTCTTACAAAACTAAACAAACTCTTACTATACAATCCAACAATTATGCTCCTTATGATGTACCCAAAGGAGTTGAAAACCTGTGCCCACAATGTTTATTGCATCTCTGTTCATAATTACCACAATTCGGAAGCAACCAAGATGTCCTCCATTACAAGGTGATTGAATAAATAAACTGTAGTGCATCCTGACAATGGAATATTAGTCAGCACTAAAAAGAAATGAGCTATCAGGTCATGAAAAAACATGGAGAACTTTAAGTGCATATTACTAAATGAAAGAAGCCAATCTGAAAAGACTATATACTGTATGATTCCAACTGTATGACATCCTGGAAAAGCAAAAACTATGGAGACAATAAAAATATCAGCATTTGTCAGGAGTTTGGCGGGAGCAGTGATAAATAGAAAGCACAAAGGATTTTAAGGGCAGAGAAGCTATTCTGCATGATATTGTAATGGGACATACATATGATTACACATTTGTCAAAACCTACAGTCTGTACAACATCAAGGTAAACTAAAGTGAACTGTGGACTTTGGGTCCCAATGATTTGTGTGGGTTCACTGGCCACAACAACAGTACCACTGTGGAATAGAATGGTACTAGTGAGGCAATCTGTGTTTGTGTGAGAAGGGGCATGTAAGAACTCTCTGGGCTTTCTGCTGAGTTTTTCTGTAAACCTAAAACTGTCATAAAAACAAAATCTATTTTTTTAATGGGCAAAAGTTTTTGAATAGACATTTCTCCAAAGAAAATAGCCCTGCCTGGTGTGGCTCAGTGGATTGAGTGCCAGCTTGAGAACCAGAGGGTCGCCGGTTCAATTCTGCATCAGGGCACATGCCTGGGTTGCAGGCCAGGTCCCCAACAAGGGGCACATGAAAGGCAACCGCACACTGATGTTTCTCTCCCTCTCTTTCTCCCTCCCTTCCCCTCTCTAAAATAAATAAATAAAATCTTTAAAAAAAAAAAAAGAAAATATACAAATGACCAATAAACACATGGAAATCTTTCCATGTTATCGTTTCCATGTTAATATTCCCATGTGTTCAACATTATTATTCATCAGAGAAATGCAAATCGAAACCACAGTGAGATGCCACTTCACATCCACTAGGATGGCTAAAGTAAGACATCTATAGCAAGTGTTGGTTAGCATAAGGAGCAATTGGAACCCTTTTACATTGCTGGTGGGCATGTAAAGTGATGCAGTTGCTGTGGAAAATAGCTTATCACTCTTCAAGGTGTTAAACAGAGTTATTATATGACACAGAAATTCCACTCTTAAGTATACACCCAAAACAAATATCTGTAAAAACTATGTATACACTAAAACCTGTACACAAATATTCATAGCAGCATTGTTCATAGTAGCCAAAAAATGGAAACAATCCAAATGTCCATCAACTGATGTGGATGAGCAAAACATAGTATATCTACTCCGACAGGTGTGGCTCAATTGGTTGGGCATTGTCCCGCAAAGTGAAAGGTCACCAGTTCAATTCCCAATCAGGGTACATACCTGGGTTGTGGGTGCCATCCCCAGTGGGGGAGCATGACAGAGGCAACAATAAATGTTCTTTCTTACATCCATGTTTCTCTCCTTCTCTTTCTCCCTTTCTTCCCCTGTCTCTAAAAGTAAATAAATAAAATTTTTTAAAAAAACATAGTACATCTACACAATAAAATATTATTTAGCAATAAAAATAAATGGGATAATGTTACATGGATGAACCTTGAAAACATTATGGTAATTGAAAGAAGCCAGTCACAAAAGATCACTTACTGTACATTTCCATTCATACAAAATGTACAGAATAGTCAAATTGATGGAAACATAAAGTTGATTTGTGGCTGCTGGGGGCCAGGGTAAAGAGGTAACAGGGAGTAACTGTTATTAGGTATGAAGATTTTTGAGGGAGTGAAGAAAATATTTTAAAATTAAATAATGGTGATGGTTGCATAATTTTGTGAAAGCACTTAAAAAACTCTAAAAGGGTGGATTTAATGCCATAAAAAATTATATCTCAGCAAAACTCCTACTTAAAAATCATGTTATAGAAAAATAAGGAAGTTAGATGTGTCCACCTAAATATGTGGACTAGGAGATGTATCCTCTACAGCATGGGTTTGATAATGTGTGTATTATTTATGGACTCTGAAAGTGGTTTCAGTTCGGATCTGGGATTATTTAGATGGGAAAATTCCACGATTTTCCTTGCTTTGCTGATTATTACATGGAATGATCCTGTGGGGATTATTCCAAAAAGAAAGTCCAAAATACAATCAAAGCCAGTGCATTAGTTCCCTAGGGCTGCTGTAATAAAGTACCCCTGGGTACAGAGTGCACTGTCCCATAGTTCTGGAAGTTGGAAGTCCAAGGTGGAAGTGTAAGCACCACCATGCTCCCTCTGAAACCTGTAGAGGAACCCTTCCCGGCCTCCTCCTACCTTCTGGAGGTTTGTGGACAATCTTTGGCTTGCAGCTGCTGCAATTCAGTCTCTTGCTTTGTCATCGCATGATGTCCTTACTCTTCTTCCTTTTTTGTCTCTGGTGTGTTCGCATGGCTATCTTCTTACAAGGACACCAGTCTTGTTGAATTAGGAGCCCACCCTGCTCCTGGATGATCTCATCCTAACTTACTTAATTACATGTACCACTCTATTCCCAAATAACGTCACATTTTGAAGTACCAGGTGTTAGTTACTGAGGGTTAGATTGAACAGATCTTTTGAAGGATCAATACAATTTAACCTATAACAGCCAGAGTCTTGGTGACAGAACAGAAGCTGGATGTTTTTGATGAACTTTCTGGAGATGCTAGCATTATTCAAGAGTTTCTGTATATTGTTTCATAGATTTTGTTCAATAGATATTCTTTGATTTTGGGAAGAGTTAAACAAGATTCTTGGTCCATATAAGATTTTTGAAGTAATATATTAATTCTCCTTAAATGTTTGATAGGCTCTCATGATAAAATGATTAAATTTGCTGTTTGATTCCAGAGGGAAGAACAAGAAACAGAAGAAGCAAATTGCAATGCAATATAAAGAACTTCTTACTAAGTGGACTGTCTTGGTAAATAACGAATTCTCTGTCATTGGAGATAGTCAAGTGCAGGGGGATGAACTCCATTGGAGGGGCTTCTTGAGAGGGTTGATGCTTCATTTAGGGGTTGTTTCAGATCTCTCCAACTTGAAGAATCTCACCCTACTATTCACTGCAGGTATCGAGAGCCTTGCCTGAGCAAGGCACTATGTTTTAATGAACATTATTTTAAGCCAACCCATACATAAGTCACCTGTACCATTTGGCGTGTGAATTATCCCTCTTTCCGTGCTTCCCAAGCATCCAGACAACTTCTTTCTGGCTTCTCATCTCCTGCAGGGGCTTGAGATATACTATGGTAGTCTTTTAGGAACCTGAACCATCTGGGTGGACAGAAACCCTGTGAGCCGTCACTGCAGAAAGAGCATCCTTCAAAGTGACATTATCTGGCATTTGTGTACAGCCTGGTGAATTTAGATACAAACACTGCTCCAAATATTGATATCTGCCTCTATGTATGTTTCAGAAAGATCCATTTATCTACAAACAAAAATATATGCCAGTCTGGCAGCAGTGATTTTTTCTTAATTCCCAGGATAATTTGTGAATATTGCCAGGTTTCTAAAAGCCTAATTAAAGTTATGGCTTACCTAATCATGAGTATTGGGATGAAAAGAAATTTTCGAGACTTATACGTTAACTTATCTCCACTTCTTTTCTGCTGTGACTTTTACCCATTAATCTCATTTCAAATCCTGGAACAACTGGCACTCTTGAAGGCATCAGGGACTTTGTGAGAATACTGGGAATGCTTGATGGTTGGCAGTGTGGAAAAGGAGGTAAGAAAACAGGGGCAGGTGAGCAGTGGTCATCACCAATGACCCATGACAGTTTGCTCTCTGCACTCTGTAAACCACCCTGAGGCATAGATAAGATAGGTGTCCACCTATGTCACACCCTGTGCACATTTAACCCGCACAAATTAATATGAAACTTACAGGAGAGCAGGTGGTTCTTCCCTCCCTTTTGTGAAAAAAATATAAGCCCTAGACCAGTGGTATCCAGCCTTGACTTCACATTAGAATCACCTAGGGAGTTTTCAGAATATACTGATGTCCAAGCCCCATGTGGTCAACATTAGCAATACTCACAAGTATTTCTATTTCCTCTTTTTCTAAGAACTCAGGCAGATTGCACATCCGCAGCCATCTGAAATTAGGTATGGCAATGTAACTAGCTTTGCCAATGAGTTGTAGCCCAAGTGCAGACAGCTACTACCGGGTGGTAGAATTTAAGAGCTGATGGCCAGTTCTTCATGTATTCTTCCTCTGCTGCATCCACTGGCAACATTTTAGACACGAGCAATCATCAGCCTGTTCCTGGAGTGACATTACTCCCAATCCACCCTTGTTTGACACACAGCATGAGTGAGAAACAATGAAAATGTAAAGTTGTGTATATCTTTAATAGGACATGACTTCTAAGCATAAGCCAACTACATTGCATGATGTTCAGCCATTCTAACTTAGGAAAATTCTCATTTGTGTGCTTACTGAAAGACAGTATATTTATCCACAACATAATGCACTGATGTGGCCACATGTTGTTATTGTGTATCAAATTATTTTCAACCATAGTTTTGGCTACTCACACATTTTACCTTAGACATATTAGATTGTGAAATCTAGATATTCACAAATGATGAAACTCTTCTCTATTAAGGCAACATGAAAATTCTTTATGTACATATTTCAATATTTCAAAACAGCTTGATGAACAAGGTCTTACTATCATCATCGAATGGATGAGAAAACAGGCTCAGAGAAATTAAATGACTAACCTCAGTTACATTACATTATTCTTACGTTATTACAATTTACATTACAATGATTACATCTTACATTATTCCAATTTATATTTTTCAAATCTAAAAACCTATGCCCTTATACTGTGTTTCTCAAATGTATTTTATGGAATAATCTCTGAGAAATTTGTTCAAACTTCAAATTCTCAGATTCCTGAGAAATTCTTATTTATTAGGCCCAGGGTAGAGCATCTGCATTTTTTTAAATTACTCTATTGTTGTTCAATTACAAGCATCTGCATTTTTAATTAGCTGCCCCCAACCAGTTTCCTTGATAAAAGAGTCTATATATGATATATACAAACCCTATAAACAGCCTGCCGTCTTTCTGTACACAATGTTCTCTGCCTAGAGGACAGCCACCGCCTCGCCACACTCACATTTTTATCAGTTAGGGCTGTTTGGTACAAGCTACCAAAATAAATCTCCTCTGGCTAATTTAAGAAGAACTATAATTGCTTTAGAAGACATGGAAAAGCCCACAAAAAAAAATGAAGAAACAACAAAAACCAGGGCAGCCCCAGAGAACAGGGAACAAGAGGTAATTTTGTGACATATATGGATAGTAAAACCCTTGGGCTACATTGACTCCAGTGATTTTATCTGTCTTCGAGTGATTCTGTTCATGACTCACTTCCTGGGGGAGAGGCTCTTGTTAGCCCAGATCAGTTCATTGCTATCCCTGGACTGAGAAACAAAGGGGTGTCTTATAAACTGCAACTGTATACAAAGTAAAAGAGAAGATTACCCAAACGTAAGTCATAGAGCTGCTACCAACCAAAGGGGGAACTGGTGCTTAGAAGCCCAAAGAAAACCCAGTGACCATGGTGTCATTCTGCCTGGGAGGTGCATGTCTGGTCCCTCCAGTCAATTTCACCATGAAAGGCTTTCCTCTGGATTCTTCAAAATAGACTGAAACATTGTCACTGGGAGACTAAAATGCTCCTGAATTTTGGCAGGATGATAGAGGCCTCATATATTTGAATCTCCTACATCTTTCCGTAAAAAAAAAAATAGAGTAAGCCTTGGCTTGTGTGGCTCAGTGGATTGAGTGCCAGCCTGTGAACCAAAGGGTTATGGATTTGATTCCCAATCAGGGCACATGCCTGGGTTGTGGGCCAGGTCCCCAGTAGGGGGCGTGCGAGAGAGAACCATGCATTGATATTTCTTTCCCTCTCTTTCTCTCTCCCTTCCACTCTCTAAAAATAAATAAATAAAATATTTTAAAAAATCGAGTACAAGGGAAAGCAAATTAAATACAATTAATCAAATACAACTAATTTAAATATAATTTATATCTACAGAACAGTTATGACACACATAAGTCTATGAAGTCCAATTTATGTGTAAGAGCAGAGGAAACAAGCTTGGCATCAGGCGCACAGAGGTGAAGGGAATGTGGAAAATACTTTGTTAATAGCAAGAAGATAATCTGAATAACCCTATGCCTATTGAAGAAATTAAACTGACACTTTAAAATGTTCCCATGGAGAAACTTCCAAGCTCAGACAGCTTCACTGGTGAACCCTACCAAATACATAAGGAGTAAATATTGCCAATTCCATAAAAAAACAGTGTACAGAAGATAAAGTAATGCTTTGCAATTCATTCTATGATGCCAGCATTACCCTCATAGTAAAATCAGATAAAGGCCTTATAAGAAAGGAAAACTATAAACAAATATTCTTCATGAATGCAGATGCAAAAACACTCAACCAAATTCTAGAAAATATAAGAAAATGATATATTTAAAAAGATAGTACAGCATGACCATGTGGATTTACACATGGAAATGCAAGTTCGGTTTAGCATTTAACCATGAATCAGTGCAACTCACCATATCAACAGACGGAACAATAAAAACTGTGGTCATGTCAACAGAGGCAGGAAAAGGTAGAGATTGTCAGATTGGGGGGAAAAAAACAAGGCCCAGCTACATGTTATCTGCAGGAGACACACATTAGACTCAAAGATATAAAAGTAAAAGGATGTCAAAAGATGTGCAAACAGCCACCATGAGAAAGGTGAAGTGGCTATACTAATGCCACATAAAATAGACTTTCAAACAAAAATAGTTGATAAATAAGGACATTTTATAATGATTAAAGGGTCAATCCATCAGGGAGCTAGATGCAACCTAACAACAGAACTCTAAAACATACAAAGCAAAATCTGACAGAAAAGAGGAGAGAAATAAACAATTCAGCAACAACAATTGAAGACTTCAATACTCCACTTTCAATAATGGATGGAACAGCTAGGCAGAAGGTTAGCAAGGAAACACAACTTGAACGTACCATAAGCCAACTAACCTAACAGACATCTGTGACCTCTCTACCCAACAACACAGCAGATGATATATTCTTCTTAGGATCACATTCTTAGGAACGTTCTCTAGGATACACCATGTGTTAGCCCATAAAATACACCTCAATACATACCAAAAAAACAGAAATAATACAGTATGTCCTCTGACTATGATGGAATGGAAACAGAAACAAAAAATCGGGACACTCAGAAGTATGTGAAATTAAGTAACATACCCCAAATAACCAAGGATCAAAAAAATTCCAAGGGAAGTTAGAAAATACCTTGAGATAAATGAAAATGAAGACATATATCAAAATATGTGGAATATAGCTATAGCAGTGCTTATACTAAAATTTATATCTATAAATGCTTCAGTTTAAAAAAAAACAAGAAAAGTCTAATCAGCTACCTAATTTCCCACTTTAAAACATTGGAAAAAAGAGTGTGAACTGAACCTAATGCAAGCAGAAAGAAGGAAATAATAGAGATAGAATGGAAATTAATGGAAAAGGGAATGTAAGAAACAATAGAAAATATCAATAAATCAAAAGCTGATTCTTTTTAAAGATCAGGAAAATTGATGAAGCTTTAGCTACACTGACCAAGAGAAAAAGAGAAAAATCAAATTACTAGAATCAGAAATGAAAGAAAAAAATAAAGGTAGAAGGAATGAAGAGGATCAAAAAATGGTAAGTAGGTCTGAGTAAATACAAAAGCTGTTATCCTTTTCGTTTCTTAATTTTATCAAAAGACAATTGTTTAAAGTAAGAATTATAACATTGTGTTGTAGGGTATATGATACATTCAGATGTAAAGTGTAAGGCAGCAGAAATACAAAGGATCGATCGGGGTGAAATGGGATCCTACTGCTCAAGGACCTTACTGTTCACATAAAGTGGTATGACAGTAAGTCTCAGGAGATGATGATAAAGGTTTATTGATACAGTTGTTATGTTGGAAGCACCCTCATCATCATTGCATAAGAGAAAAACGGCTACATAAAAATATTAGAGTAGATTAGCTATTATACACTATGGAAGCAGTGAGAGATATCGATTTAAATACCAGATCTCCCAGCTCTGGCTGTATGTATGACCTTGGGTGTATCACTTAATGTCTCTGAGTCTCATGGGGAGAACACAAAATGATACAATCATGTAATACATAAAAGTTACTGGCACATAGAAGTTGCTCAATAAATATTTGTTTAATTAATTAATTATCTAATTAGCATATATGAAAGGTTTAATACAGTGCCTGGCACAGAAAAAAATAATCTAATAAATATAACATAACGATTTTTTAAAACAATTTACAATTATGGGTTGTAGTAACTTGATCAGGACACCAGGTGGCATGAGACAATAAAAATTACTGCCACTTTGTAGTGCCCTTCAGAATACAACTGTACAATGATTTGCATACTGCATATGTTCCTGAAAGGCTGATTCGAATTTTGGAAGCAACCGGTAAAACTTCAGAATGACTTTATTAGTTCATCTTTTGGTAGCGATTTTATTTCAACATTTCAGTGTATCTACTTTTGCTCCTTAGAGTACTAATAAACCAAACCCCAAACATTGCCGACCTCATTTTATTTTATCCTTTGATTTTTATCCTTACCTCTCCTAGGAAGCCGGCATTAACTGTAGTTTCCAGATGAGAAAACAGAAGATTAGGGTGAAAGTGGGTTTCAAACCAAGGCTCAACACAAATAGCTTTAAAAATGATGCTATGTGGTCTGCAATAGCCCTAATTCCCCTATAGAAGTATGAATTAAATAATAGCTAAAGTAACTTCTTCAAAAAAATAAGAAGCAACTTCCAAGCCTATAATGCTTTATAAGCTTGCATGTGGATGTACAGTGTTTAGTTTAACAGGCATACTGTAAAGAATTTTTAAGTGACAGTGTATTAATGCAAAATGTTTACATAATGCTCATATCCAAGAGCCTTAACATGCTTTGTGGTTTAAAAAATTAATATATACTAGACAGGCATCACAAAATTCTACTTACAAATAAAAGGGCACAGCACATACAGGAATAAGTCATTTAGTCAAAGTCATTCCCTCCACACTCATTTTGGAATTGGTTTCAGACCAAAGTAACTTTTATTTATTTTCTCTTTCATTTAACAAATATTTATGGAATACTGTGTGGGGACTAATATGTAATCTAGACACAAATCATCCCATCCAAAGTCTTAATTTCTGAAGTAAATAAATGATGTCGTAGAATAATGTCTGGAATGGCTCACTCACCCTCAAGACCATGCACCTTCCCCTGGCACTATGGCTGGGTCTTGTTCAGATGATGGCATGACCCAACGGTGTGGCTCCAAAGTCATCACTGGTGTGTGTCAGCCTGAGGGAGATGCATCCCTGGACCTGGATAAGGCCCTGTCCTGGGTCCATGGGATGGGAGAATAGGAAGAAGGATAGTCCTTGCTACTTCCTTCTTTGTGCTTGGTTCACCAACCAGCAGAGACCTCCTTTGCAATTTAAGAAACCTTGATGCACAGAAATGCCCCTTCACTGGAAACATGTGTAAGCTAGGACAGATATAGATAAGCCATTCCAGAGAACGCTATGTAACCCACATAGTATGTAATAAAACTAGAAAGAAATAGTACTAAAAAAATACAGCAGTGTTTCTTAGCGTGGTCCCTGACTACTTCCTGTAGCATTATCAGCTAGAGGGCAAGCGAAGATACGGAATCCCAGGCTCTCCTCCAGTCCTACCATGTTAGCACTTCCTCCTGAGACAGGGCCTGAGAATTCACACTGGATTTTAACAGGCTCACTAGGTGACTGTGGTCTAAAGGCCGAACATTAAATATTGGATATTTATTGTAGCCAAGGGTCAAGGAAGCTATGTGGAGAGAGTGGCACTGAAGCAGGGCCTTGAATATAGACAGAGAACTTTCCCTTGGTTTATTTTCCATCTTCACAATTCTCTCAAGCTCTAAAAAACTCAAAGCAGGGAACTCTTTTGCTTAAGAGAACCATAAAATAATAGAGAAAAAAGACAGTATCAAGTGTAGCAATCTGCAAACTACGTTCTGTAAACTCTGGTGGCATGCAGCAGGCCAGGCAAGTGAGGATCTGGGTCTTGCCACCCTGTTTAACTGGTTTAACCTCGAGTTTGAAGAAACTGCTTTAAATATGTTAGACTGCAAAGCAAAAATGGGCACACAGGTCCTGAGTGAAAGAGACGGGGTCCCTAACTGTTTCTTTAGTAGGTGACCCTGTAAGTCTCTTCGTCATGGAGAAATTCTTCTACATGTGACCCCAATGACACTCGTGAAGACTGTGTCTCAACTGCACATCTCAACAGGTTTTTGGCTTTGTCTAAACTCTCCTTCCACAAAGGACACGCTCAGCCACAGCCCAAACTTCTCCAGCCTCATTGCCCCTGAGTGCAGTTAGCTCGCAAGTAAAACTGCACGTGCAACGATGCATGTGCGGAGGGCTGGTCGGCTACCTTCCAAAGACTCTGTGGTGTCAGCTGCCTTGGGAAGGCTGGCGGGTGGAATCGTTCTAGAAAGGGTCTCTGTTTCTTCAGAGTGATAAACACAGCGCTCAACAGAGATGAGTAAACAGAGAAACTCATGCTGGCAAAAGCTATGAGGTGGCAGAAAACATCTAGCTCTTTAAGAAGTGGTTGAGCTAGATCAGTAGGATTAACATTTAAAATAATTTTAAGCTTTTATATGGATATTTGCAGTGATATCACTTTCTAAAATAGATGTCATAAAGCAGTTTATTTGAACCGAAGGACACCAACCTACTCCAGTTAAACAAGACACAAAGACTTTCAAATTGAAAACTTCTCACCTTGAATTGACCTTGGCTCTTCAAAAGCAGTCACAGCAAATGAAGATGTCACACAGTTTCCATGAAAAGAAACAGGACCATAACAAGCACAGGGGACTAACCATGATGACAGTCTTCCTCAAATATATTTAGTTTCTGCCCAAACATATCCCTAAAACTGTCATCCTCAAGGAAGTACGACAGAAAGTGACACGCTAACCCCGCACCTCTCAGCACTCCTCTTTCTGGACTGATGTAAAACATTTGACACTGTTGACCAGCCATGGTCTCCTTTAGTCTGCCACTTCCCTTTCCCCCACCGCTCTGTTATCACCTGCAGAGGTTCCTCTTCCTCCTTCCACCCTTCTAAACGGACGTATCCATCAAAGCCCTGCCCTTGGGCTTCTCCTTCTGCTTCTCACAGATCTCACTCCTTGCACTATCACTCGATGGGCATGGCAACCCTCCTTCTCGAGGCCCTACTGTGCACCAACAAGTGCTGCGTGCTTCGCGGTGTGTTTCCTAGTCTTCAGAGTAGTTCTGTTAGTTAGGGGTAACTCTCATCCCTCTACTGAATAAACTGAGGCTCAGAGGGTTAATTCGCTTCCTTCTGGAGATACACCTGCAAGGGAGACAGCCTGGATTCAAACCCTAAGCTCAAACCCAGTTCCTGACCCTTTCCCATGCTGTCCACGAAGATTGTCATGTGAGGCCCAACACTACGTGCGGCAGGGTAGGGCTAGCAAAGAGAGTCCAGACAGATCAATGGACAGAAAGAAACGTTCAGAAATAGTCCCAGGCATATAGAAAGGGTGATATATGATACATGTGGTATCTCAAATCAGTCAGGAAAAGATAGGCTTTCCAACAAAAGATATTTTGACATGAATATTTAAATTAACATTTTAATTTAATTCAACTTAAGTTGAAAATTTAAATATAATTCCAGTTGGATTAAGATTTTAGTGTAAAACACCAAACTGTAAATATTCACTTGTATTATCTATCCATACCATATATGCTCTTATGTTTTCTGTGTTTATTGGTGTATTCCAGGTACATGTTTACATAATGTAGAGGAAAGGACTTTCAATACAGTCACTGAAGGTGTAAGGCCTAACTAAATTAGTGAGACACTTGCTTACCAAAAACATAAAATTTCCACAGGAAAAAAAGTGTCTTCAACAAATCTGTAAATCGGGCCTATATTTCCACCTTCCTTTCCGTGCTGCTGGCGTCTTATGTCTGTGTACAGTTTGCTGTCCTCCTGTCACCACCCTGCCGTAACCAGGTAGGAGGAAGCTCTCTGGACACCGAACTGCAACTGTGACACTGGGTATGCCAAACTTTCTAGAAATCAGTTCCTTTTCTTATATGTAGAAAGTATTGACCTGGAAAACTTCTGAGGTCTTTTCCTTTCCAAAATGATGATTCTCTATTCTTTCTGTGGCAGTTTAAGAGGGACAGTAAATAACTACTCTTTCTTTTCCTGAATTTCGAACCAATTAAGAAATAAAGCCCACTGAACAGACTATGGTCACCAAAAGAATAGCTCTCTTATTGATAATGTTGGTGTGAAAATGTGGCTTGAATCCATGCTCACTTAAGCATGCCAACACTGTCCCACCCAGCACAGAGTTAAACTCGGCCACCGAAGGCCGAGCTTGACACCTCCTTCCCTCCCAGGCCCCCTGCATGGCAGAGACAGAAAATAAGGAGAGAGAATGTGGGATTGAGCCACACATGCTCATTTCCGCTTCACAACCTCACCAGAGGTAGGGACTGAGCTAAAGTCCCCCTGTATGAAGTCATAGGAGAGTGAGAAAGTCCTTTCCAACTCCAGTGGGAAGTTATTCGTCTTGCTGACTCCAATCACACATTCCTCCACACCTCTTGGTAACTGGCCTAGTTCACAGTCCTTTCTCCCTCACTTAGAAAAAAATTATATTATTCTCTAAATTGGTCTTCCCATCTCTGGCCTTCCCCACATCTTATTTATTCTGTGTGCCTCTTCCAGATTAATTTTTCAAAATCATGTCATAATCATGGGGTAACTACATAAAATATGAACTTGCAATCAGGAAACATGGATTTTAATCCTAGTTCATTTACTAATTAGCTGTGTGACTCTGAGCAGGTCAGTTTCTGGGGTCTGGGGCACAGTTTGACTTTCCTTTCCTATTCCATAACGTCATTTCTAGCTTCAAACACTCTCAGTAAATTTATCTATACGATAAACCACTTAGCATACTATGTGTATTTGGCTCTAGTCAATTAACTAATGATTTCCAGACTTTGGTCCCAGAACTTCCTAGAGGGCCTATAATTTCTAGCAAAACAGATCTCTAAAACATCTACTAGTTTATTATTTCCATGCTGTTTCTCTATCTGCAGGATACCTCCCCACTCCCAACACTGCTTCCTCAGAGACCTTTCATTCAAAAGAGCCAGCAAAAACAACACGTCTTTCCCAAGCCTTTTTAAATCTTCCCAGCCAGAAGTGACCTCCCCCGTTCAGATGTAGGTTAGACCCATATTTGTCATACATCCACCTGCATCAGAGACACGTCCTGCTTGCTGAGGCCCCAGTCCCATCTCCTTGCAGCTAACTGAAGCCTTGAAACTAGTTACAGAGAGTGGACCAATGTGCAGGAGGGATACATACTATTTCTGGGCCAAATGTCCCTTTGGGTTTGTCTTCTCTTTGTGTGACAAGCTGACAACTATGTGTTTAGGTGTCCATTTCACAAGACCTCGTGACATGAAAGACACAGAGGACAGCTTGATTCAGCACGAGAGCTTTGTTGCCACAGCACGGCCCAGCCTGTTCTAATACAACAGCTGATCGGAGGCTGACGGTCACTTGGCCGACTGCTGTTTCTTTAATTGTACACAGAGACAGCAGTAGTATCGCAGTAGTGGGGTACCAATAGTTATTATACCTGTTTATTTATAATTAGTAGTTATTATAATCCAGGAAAATAACATTATTTATAATATTATAGTTTACTGTTATGCTATCTTATATATTATATTACATATTATGTCACTATTTATTACATTGGTTATGATAAATAACACAGTGTTGTACTTTTTATTTTTTACCTAAAAATCAACTTTTATCTAATGCTTAAGATATAGTTAAATTTCTGTTCTAAGCAATAGGATAGAGACCTAAACGAGAGTTTCTTTCTTTTAGGAATTGCATTCCTTCTCATTGTTTGTTGGGTTTCATGAGATTTTGGCCACTTCCTAAAAATAGAAGTGACTTAATAACAAATGATGAATTAAAACTGAGGCTCAGAGAATTTGGGTAACCTACCTCAGTTCACATGGGCAGAAAAAGGTGTTCCATTGTCTTCAGTATAAAACAACCTTGCTCAGCAGATAAAGTGGGGGAGTTTGCCCAGATGCCCTCACCTACCTGCTATACCCAGATTTGCCCTCACTAACTCCAGCATCCCCGCCAGTCACACCTGTTGCCTACCACCCCTCCATTGCTCCCCCAGGGTGCTAGTAACCACTCTCTTGTTAAAGCCAATGGATGCCTTTGGGCTCCTATGAGGTCTCTCTGGCAGTCCCTCCAACTGAAAAACTCTGTCCTTCACTAAAGGTGTGTCTTGATACGAGTGAGAGAGAGAGAGAGAGGAAGGAAGAGAGAGAAGGAGAAAGAAAGACCCCTTTTCATTATCTTATAAACTTTTATTATGGAAAAATTTAAGAATACATGCAAAAGTACTGGAGCTAATAGCCCAATGAACACTCATTTATCCGTGACCCAGATTCAACAATTATCAAGGTTCGATCCATTTGTTTCATCCATTTTGTACATTTTGAAAACATTCATATTTTATTACATAGACACATAACCATTATCACACAAGAAAATTTTCAATCCCTACACTGATATTTAAAACATTTTAGTTAACAGAAAAAATTAATCTTGCTGAGGAAATGTTTGAAATGCCACATAGTAACCCCAGGCAAACCCTGAAGATGCCCTCAAATCCAGAAAAGCAGAGGTTCCCACGGTTCAGGGTCCCTGGCAGCTTCCAGGGCTTTTAAGTGGGACCAGCTGACACAGGATGTGAGCCCACCAGCAGCCAGTTCTCCCAACAAAACCGCCTACTCCTGGGTGAAAAGGGTATCTCTGCTCCTCTCCAGCAAAGCCTCATCCCTAAGCCATATATGGCAGGGCATTTTTCTTCCAAAGATACCTTTAGATGAGTGAGACTAGAATGGGAGTTGTGAAATGTGTACGAAGAGACTCAAGAAACCAGACATTTCTCAAATGTTTGAAGTGTTTGTGTGCGTTTGTTTTGATTTGTGTGAAAAGGGAAATTAGGAAACAGCAGGGGGTGTTTGAAAAGACTTTACCATTCAGTTGAAGTTGTGAAGAACTGGGACCTGGTTGGGTCTTTACAACAGGGCTCCTAGCATAGTAACTATAATCATTGATTTTTAAAAAATGAACTAAATATAAGCCACAGCTGTGGCTTTCCAGCTGTGTAGCCTGGGCAAGTCATTTATCCCGAAGCATTGGTCTCCTCACCTGGGCTGAAGCTTACCTCTCATCAGTGTTAGCACAGTAGAAATCATCCTAGAGGAATGTGGTTGTGGGTAGATTATGCTTCTAAGGACTTCACCTGGGTGCCCCAAATTATCCCTGTGATCCAATTTTGGAATAGGTGTGACTTCTGCTCAATTTTTTTATTTTCTATCCCTGATCACAAAACCTCAGGAGGGCTGACACTTAGTTCCAGGTCACCTAGAAAGCATTTTCTTGAGAAAGAAGCAGGTGGCAGTGTGGTAAGAGCTTCATTTTCACTCATCAGAGCTTTTCCCTGAGCTTAAGACAGGCATTGATATTGCAACACCAGGCCTGAGATGTCACGGTGAAATTTCAAGTGCAAAGTAAAAGTGAAAAGCTGTACAAAGGGAAAAAATGTACATTGCCCTGTTTCTTTAAAAAATATATGTTACTTTTAAGACCTGGCTGGTGTGGCTCAGTGGATTGAGTGCTGGCCTGAGAACTGAAGGGTCACAGGTACTATTCCAAGTCAGGACACAAGCCTGAGTTGCAGGCCAAGTCCCCAGCTGGGGGCATGTGAGAGGCAACCGATGTATCTCTCACACACCAATGTTTCTCTCCCTCTCTCCCTCCCTTCCCCTCTCTCTAAAAATAAATAAATAAAATCATATATATATATATATATATATATATATATATATATATATATATATGTTACTTTTAAACTTGTGTGGGATTAGAAATCGCTGAAGCTATTTGCTTAAAACGGATAGATCACAGAACAATATTTTTCCCAGGAAAAAATCTGTGATGGCTTAATAAGGCTTGGGGTAGTAGAGAAAGGAAATGAGAATAAATCTTTTTTTTTTTGTCATCTGTAGAGAAAGGTGAGAAAGGAGCACAGTAACTAATTATAGAGAAGTTCACAGGGAATGGGGTGCACTTGAGGCTGAAAAGCTCTCCCACTTCCGAATCCAGCTGGGCACAGCCCGACGTGAGGCCCAAAAATGCTTCTTTGGGCCTAAAAAAACACTGGCTGGCAGTCTGGGATTTTATTACAATCAAGCACAATGACAGTAACAGTAAGAACAAATAATAATAGAGAAGACTTAGTCACAAGCCAGTCAAGTGCTGTTTTGCCCAGGAAAGCTCCTCACAGGCAGCATCTCTTGAAAAGTTGTAGTAGTTGAGAGGCCAGTTGATTGTCAAAGCTTTTTTTCCCTCTAAATTCAGAGAGAATGCCTCTTGTACTTTATTCCGTCTGGGTAGAAGTTGAAATCAGTATTTCACCCACAGTCTGAAGCCTGTTCTGTAATGTTGGAGATTAATGGAATTTTCCTTATGATGCAGGGGGCAGTTTGGATTGGAGGAGCTTCTCTAATCACTCATAGACCAGGCGCTCTTGTTAACACACCTGCCGTCAGACTACCTGTGCAATATTAAGCTTACAAAGAACCAGAAAGGGAGGATTTGCTTTAGGTGTTCTAAAATATTTTATTCCAAATTCATTTCAGACATGCACAAAGTTGCAAAATGTGTACGAAGAATTTCCATATACCCTCCATTCATCTTTTACGACCTTGACACTTTGAAGAGTATTGGCCTGTGGTTTGAAGGATATCCCTCAGTTTGGGTTTGATGGGTGTTTGTTCATCATTAAATCCAGACTACACATCTTTTGGTGAGAATACTACAGAAATGAAGTTGTGCCCTTCTCCTGGGGTCATCAGAAGGCACATGGTGTCAGTTTGTCCCTTTAATGTTGAGGCTAACTTTGGTCACTCGGGTAAAGTACTTTCTGCGAGACTTTGGTGCTGTAATGCTACTTTTTCTCTTTGTAACTATCTTTGTAATTATTTTGTGGGAAGATACACTGAAGTGATGTAAATACTGTCATGTGCTAATTTCGGCATCCTTTGATGATTCTTGCCTGAGCAATTAGTACTGTGTTTTTTTGCCAAATGCGGTTTTTCCATTTCCATCATTCTTTGTAGACTTATTATTTAGACTTATATTTTATAACTGTCTTTTTCTTATTCTTCATTTAATTATTTATTCAATGATTTATTTATATCAGCATGAACCCATGGATTCTTATTTTATTCATGGGTTATAATTCACTACTATCATCATTAATTGTGTTGTTTCAATTGTGTGACAGGCAGTAGGAGCCTCTTCAAGTTGGCTCTTTCTGCCTTTTCTGGCATGTCTGTCTCCATCATATTTTGAGGCTTGAGAACTCACATACTGGTCACTTGCTTCCTACATTCTACTTCCATAATGATTAGGGTTCAAGGAATACGGACCACTTTCAGCTGTGTATAAATAAAAAATAAAATAAAAGAGAAATATACTAAGAAAACATGAAGAAAAATCAACACAAGGCAAACTCGGCTTCTTAAATATGTCTATGAAAGGTTATCTTTCCAATGTTTTAAATTCATGACCCACTTGTAACTGGAGCAGATTCACACTTGAACTGGTCTCCCAAGTGTTTGAGAAGATAACCCAGGAGCTGCCAAGAGGTCACCATCACTAAT
This sequence comes from Macrotus californicus, assembly GCA_007922815.1. Taxonomy (NCBI): domain Eukaryota; kingdom Metazoa; phylum Chordata; class Mammalia; order Chiroptera; family Phyllostomidae; genus Macrotus; species Macrotus californicus. The sequence continues at coordinate 38,656 of VMDR010004808.1, forward strand.
GCCACAGTTTGACAATTATAACTCCATCTCCTTAACAACAAACTAGAGACTCCTTTCCAATTGCCCCACATTGGTTATAGATACAACAGGCCTAGATATTTCTGTTCTGACATCTTTGGAATTAAACAATGTATATGTTCTCCAAAACAAGTCATCATTAGTCAGAGAGGTTGTACACTTGGGCTCAGAAAAAAGAAGCTGTGTTTTGTCCGTCCTTGTGACTTAACCCTGACATTCCTGAAGGCAGAATTACCAGCCAAAGTTTGCAGATAGTAAGTGGGGTAGGTGCTTCAGGTCCACAGTGATGTAAGATGCTATTCCAGCTGCTTTTGATTGCTACAGAAAGCTCACGCTGAAGCTGTCTCACACCTACTTCTGGTATGATTGTGTTATGGGTTACAGGTTAGAAAGTATGAATGACAGAATGCAGCATAGGTAGGGAGGACCACACAATCTAATATTTTATCACCCAGGCAATTGGAATTGCTGGCCATAACTGTTTAATTTAGTGATTTGTTCTCTTCCTATGTACTGATTGAGCACCCACTGGGTTTGCGACCAGAGCTAGGTCCTAGTGGGGCGCCAGGTTTACTGAGACACTTCAAAAGGACCATCCGAGGTTTAAATGCTTTTTAAAGAAAAAAATGTAATTAAAAGGCTAAATAATGGAACACAAACATAAATATATACATATATAAATAAGAAATTGCTAAGGTAATTAAGAGGCACTTCTCTATTGGACGTTACTGTTATGGTAATTCGGTGAATAAACAATTTCTTTAGAAAACTTTTAAGGAAACACTCATACTATTAAAAACAAAATTACATTTTAAAATCAATTATTAATGACCCACAGCATGGTTCCATTTATATGAAGTTCTAGTACAGGCAAAATAAAAAGCAGAGCATAGACACAGGAGACAAACTGCTGGGTGCTGATCCCATTTCTGTCACCATTTACTCATTTTTCCCCTTCGTCTGTTATTTGACCTCCCTCCACCTCATTGTCTTATATGTAAAACACGTTTCATACTCGTACATCAGGGGATGGTCCTCAGGCTTAGATAAGCCAATACGTGTGAACTGTTCAGCACCATGCCCAGCATTACAGATACATTGTATTTAAAGTAAAATTTAAGGAGTTCCTTCTAAGCTGCTTCAAGTGGTGAATAAAAGACCATGATACATGAATAAAAATTTATGGAGAGCACACACAAATAGAATTTACCATTTTAATCACAAAAAGTAACCAGGTTAACTTGATATACAGAGAGATTATTATGCTGCACAATCACATACCATTTTCCCTTTAAATTATAAGCGCCTCACATAAGTGATTATGTTTAGAATTCCTTCATACCCTGAACCCACTTTACAATTTTGCTCATCTAATGTCAATTCTATTCTGATGCTCCATGTTTATCATCATCTTCATTACAAATACACATTTTAAACATCACATAGCCTATAACCTAAAAGCTAGAATTCCCAAGCTTTTGATACTTTCCCCACCTTCCTCTTGGTTTAGTTGCTCTGGACCCCCTTCTGCATTCCTGTCTAGTGAGCCTCTTTGGATGTACTCTCCTCAGGATTCTGGAGCATTTGTCCCCTCCTCTGCCTCCTCCTGACCATGTCAGTTCGGAAAATAAAAGGGCAAGGAGGTAACTGAAGCTCTTATCTGCAAAAGGGTCATAGCAATACAATATAGTTTTTACCTCCATGAGCTGTTGTGACGATTAATATGCCCAACACATTTTAGCTATTACTGTTGACAAGAAAAAACTTCTGAGATGTTGTAAATTATAGTATGACAGCTGGAGAGTGAGAAAGTCAAGAATAATTGACTAGTTAATAGCTGTGGGCCAATTAACAAAAGACTGCCCACATCCCTGAATGCATGTTGGAGCTTTAAATCAATCTCCAGGCTTCTATTAGTCAACCACTAGACCTACTGCGTCCTGCACAGGTAGGAGGTTTCAGGACTGTTGCATCAACAAAAGTAGTAAATATTTCTTCCTTACAGACTGTGTTCTTATCATAGAACTGTCCCTATAAAATTATTTATTTGAAATAATTTTAGGACTGTATAAATGTAACTACTCTTTAACTGTTAAGGAGTTGAAATTACATTTGGCCCTTTGAAGGCAACCGCAAGGCTGATGTGACCCCCCAGTGAAAATGAGTTTGACACCCCTGCTTTATGAGCTATAAAGCAGTTTGAGATGGCTGCTACTTGTGCTGGACTTGGACATTCCCAGGCAAAGCCAAGCTGTGAATCTAGGCTGGTTGCTGCTAGTACCAGGCCTGGAGTCACTTAGCAAGGGGTGCAGAGCCGGGGGCTCACTGAGGCTGGCTGTTGCTTGTTTGAGAGGATTTAGGAAGTTGTGAAGTGTGAGCCAAGACCAGCCACTCATATGGAAAAGTCACAGTTAACAGTTTGGGTGGTAAGTTTGGTGGGAGTCTCAGGGGATCGCCAGGGCAGGGCAAACAGTGTTAGCCATGTGGATGGAGTTTCAGGTATGGCACTGGCCTGCTGGCTCTGTGGCTCTGTGAGGGGAGGGCCCAGAAAAGGACAATGTCCTCTGCCTTTATGTCTGAGAGAAGCTGCTCCCCAGCTCTCACCTTGATGCCAGACACTTCAGTTCCTCCTTGTTTGCTACTGCTGCCTTTCAAGTTGCTTCCCATGTGCTGGAGCTCAGAGAGAGTGAGTCTGAGTCGGTCTGTGTGTGGGTTCTTTAAGGGGAACTGCTTACGACTTCAGAAGTTTCTTCCACCAACTCAATTCCCTTTGGATTTTGCAGCCAGAAGTTATGGGGACTTATCTTCCTGAGACTGGAACCCTGGGCTAGGGCCCTGGTGAGGGGCTAGGACTTCTTGTTCCCGAGATAACCCTCCTGAATTTTTACCCACCACACATGGATGTGGGATCAGCCCTTTCTGTGTTCTCCCACCTACCAGTCCGGGTGGATGTGATTGCTTTAATTCTGTAGTTGTCAGGCTTCCATTCAACTCGATTTCTGACAGTTCTGAGTGATGTTTTTTCTATATTTCAGTTGTAATTTTGATGTGGTGTGCGAGGTGGCAAGGCATGTTTATCTATGCTTCCATCTTAACTGGAAGCCCGGAGCTAGGGATTTAATCATGGAACTTGAAGAAATAAATTTTTTTGCTTCCAACTAGCCAGTAACCTTTTCAGTAGTTTGGTGTATTACCAGTCCCAGGTGATCGCTAGGTATGGATTGTAACCCCTGCAGACACCCAAGCAGCACCGCACACTGCCATTCACAACAGCCAGAGCCAAGCTTGGCCAGCCTCCGCTTCCCACTCCAACAATGTAGTTGCACCTAAGGGTCTAAATGTGAAGATCACAGCCTGACCAAAGAAACTGGATGCACTCTCCTGCTGCCCAGTTAGAAGTACAGTTTAAAGTGCCCTTTTCAGGATCTTGACTTTAAATAATCTTTAAAGTGACTTCAACTTTCAAACTTAGCTATTTCTGAGAAGTAGTTACTTTTACATCTAGGTTTTTATTTTATTCTGATCTTCTGTGTTTCTTATTCCCATAGACACAGCCCAAGCCATAATCCTCCAATTGCCCTTTTCCTCTTTCACCTTCCCCAGTTAAAGTGACCATTTTATTGACTTACCTCTTAGCCATTGAATCCATTCTCTTCTCCATCCCTAGTCCACTGTCATAGTTTAAGCCCTTATATCTCACTCCAGCCTTTAACAATAACCTATTTGCTTATGTCCCCACTATTCCATTGTTCTCAAAGAATGAAAGAAATATTTTAAAGTACAGATAGAGAGCGGATTGTATCTGTCTCCTGCTTTCAGTCCTTTAATGATTCTCAGCTGGTGGCAGGAAAAGAACCAGCTCCCTAGCATGGTGTACGAAGCCCTTCCCTCTGGCTCTTACTCCGCACTCCAGCTTGTGCTGCTGCTGTGCCCCTGCCGGCTTTGGGGGGATAGGCACTGTCTTATTATTTTTGCATTTCAGCACTTACCCTACTCCTGGATTTGATAAATGTTTGCATAATGAAGGAGTGCCTACTGGCGTTAACGACAAGCATGGACTTTGTTTTTTTAAAAAAAACAGTTTTTAGCTCTAGGTTTTTTATGAATGGTTCAAATTTATTTTTGATTGTGAGAGTGAAACTTCAAAGTCCAGCTGAAGCTCAATTTGGACACTTAGAAACAGATCATAGAAATCATATTTTATAATATATATGTGTACATATATTTGTATATATGTGTGTGTATATATGTATACGCAGAGACATTTTGTAAAATATAAGTACTTTGATTTTTAAAGAATGTGAATATTTTTAGTACAATAAACACGTTGATGTTTGTATCTTTTTGCTGGATAAAAAATGGTGTGTTTTTCATTAAATAGTGACAATTCAATTAATATTTAAAGAAGGCATATACTTTGAGATAAGGTACGCTGAGGATAATTGAGAATAAAGAGGACCAAAGTAAGACCAAAAAGAAAGACAAGGAGCTGTTGTGATTGGCAGCCGAAGGAGTAGAGATCAGGCCGAAGGAAGGCACACCTGGACAAGGTGTGGCTGTGACCTAGCAGAATCTCTTGTGACCTATTCATGGGACAATGCATTGGACGTCATTTCACCCAGCTGCACTGATTTTCATGGCTAAACTAAGCACCTCTTATGTGCCAAGCTCTGTACTAGGCCACAGGAAGGCCATGGTGATTATGAAAGAGATCTAGACTTAAAGAGTTGATGATCTAGCAGGAGAAACAAATAAATAAGCCATTCATATAATATGGTGGTATACTCAAAATGCTATGAAACAGAGAAAGAGCTTCTGCTTGAGTGATGGAACAAACAGGAAGTCCAAATCAAGGGAAGTTTTTTTAAGGGATGTGACATAAACTGGACCTGTAAGGAGGACTCAGTGTGAGTATCAGCAAGGAAGTTTGTGAATTGTGGCATGTAAGGTGCCAGGTGGGAATTGGAAGGTAATGAAGAAAATGAAGCTAGACAACTAGGTTGAAGACAGGTGACCCCATGTGAAGGGAAATCTAAAGGATCAATGGATGACAGAAGTCACAAACCCATTATCCTAATCTGATGCTCAGAAACCAGACCACTCCAGCCCTGGCTGCTGTGGCTCAGTGGATTGAGTGACAGCATGAGAACCAAAGAGTTGCCAGTTAGATGCCCAGTTAGGGCACATGCCTGGGTTGTGGGCCAGGTCCCCATTAGGGGGCGCTCGAGAGGCAACCACACATTGATGTTTCTCTCCCTCTCTTTCTCCTTCCCCTCTCTCTAAAATTAAATAAATAATATCTAAAAGAAAAAAGAAACCAACCCACTACAGAGTGAGTGATTTCATTGGATGGCCATTCTCTGGCCCTAAAGCAATAGGTAATACTGAGCTAGGGTCATTTTAATTTGCTAAGTTTCAAAACCTAGAATCACACTTTTTATTCAATGTTGTAGATTCTGTACTCTTATTAACTATAGTTTTCAAAATGCTAATCAAATAATATTGGGTTGGCCAAAAAGTTCGTGTGTTTTTATCTGTAAAATAAAAGTCACATTTTTCATTTTCACCAATAACTTTGTTGATTTGGATATTTTGAGTATGTCAACTATCTCCTATTTGGTATAACATTGATTGTTCTCAATTAATGTCTCAATTTGATTGCTATGGACTTCAACTGCTCTACCTGACCATGGAGCATCATCCAGAGAGAAATCGCCAGCACTAACCTTCACAAACCACTTTTGACATGTTCGATCAGTCACAGCACCTTCTCCATACACAGCACAAATCTTCTGCATTTCAGTTACATTTTTACCTTTCTTGAAATAATAAAGCATAATAATGCCAAAAATGTTGCTTGTTTTCTTCCATCTTCAATATTAAAATGGCTACACAAAATTTCACCAATTTTTTTGTTTTTTTTAATACACACTGATAGGACAGCTGTCACAATACGATCTAACAAAGTTGTTTTGAATGAAGTTAAAGACACCTAAGTGCCACTAGAGCCACCTTAGTTCCCCATTTCCCCTTTGCTGGACAACTAGGTTGCCTTAGATTCCTTGCCCATAAATGTGCTGTCATAAACATGGCTGAATATTACTCTGTGAATATGTATTTAGCCTCATAAGCCTTAACAATAGTGATTATAATTATAAAGGATCAATTTAAATGAGAAAATCTCCTTGTAAAAGAAGAGATGAACTATGATCTCTACTAAGGAAGAAGGAGCAAAGAAAAATTTAGAATTGTACACCAAAACCTATATAATTTTATTAACCCACGTCACCCCAATAAATTCAATAAAAAAGTTAGATAAATTGAAGAATTTAAATGGTTGAGTTTAAAATAAAAAAATATGTTTTAAAAAAGGAAGGTAATAGAAGAATCATCAATATAGATTTGAGCCTGGAGAGTAACAAGACAGGAAAGAGTACGGGCAAAACTGGCTGAATTATATAGGAATACCCATTTTTCTTTTGGTATTTCTGGGGTATGGGTAGATGAAAGGTTGGCAACATCTATGACTGACTTCTGAAATTGATTTCTTAACTTAAGTATAAATACTGTTTCATTTAGTCATATACTTGGTTCACTACACGATTGTGCATCACTTGCAGCTAGGTACGTCAACTGCCGAGACTGCTACTTCTGCCCTGGGAACCCAAGACCTACTTGCACTTCCCTTTCCTTCCCCACTCTAGCAATGACTGGCCTCAGGACATAATGTTCGTGTCCTGATTTCTGAGTTTGGGAACATATTTCCCATCCAGGGACATCTGCTGCACTAAATATGAGACAAATAAACATAACTGAAATCTAATCATTGTTTCCTCTGCATTTCCTGCTACACCTGGATTGCAAAAGAGGAGTGAGTGTTCCTCTGAGCAAATTTCAATAGTTTGATGAATTTGAGCAAGTCAAGAGTCCTGTGGGATGCTGGTGTTTCATTTAAGGTTAACTTAGTGGTGACCAAGGCATTGTGCACTCTTAGGTTTCTTGCTTCCACAGTTCCTCTCCCATTTATTGTGATTTTTCAAATAATAAGGAGAAAATGTGATTTAGAGAGCAAAGCCATTTATAGATGAGGAAAATAAGATTAATTCAACTGCTGAGGTTACAGCATCTACCGTAGTGTCAAAATTAGAATAGAGATGATCCCCATTTCCCTTAGTCTTTACTTTGGTTAATAGTGCACATTCCCAATTTCATGTTGTGTCTCTCGAGTAGGGTGATGTAAAATTTGGGCTGGTCTTGAAGATATTCCACATTGACTTCTCCCTCTTTGTCATTTGATCCAAATCTTAGTGCAAGCAAAAGGAAAAAAATGAGAAAATAGATGTATCCTAGTTATCAAAATCACATTTTCTGGGGTGAAAAGCTCATTTGTGTACATTAAAATGCATCAAAGAGCAGTAAAGCTATGGGTGAGTCTTAGAACACTTCTGGGCTTCCATTTTCTCATTTGTACAATGAGAATATTAGTGAGATAATGTCTAAATATCTTCTACTTCTTTTTTAAAAGATTTTATTTATTTATTTTTAGAGAAGGGAAGGGAGGGAGAAAGAGAGGGAGATAAACATCAATGTGTGGTTGCCTCTCATGTGCCCCCTACTGGGGACCTGGCCTGCGACCCAGGCATGTGCCCTGACTGGGAATCGAACCAGCGACCCGTTGGTTCTCAGGCTGGCACTCAGCTCACTGAGCCTTACCAACCAGGGTGAAATATCTTCTACTGTTTTACTTCTTCCACTGGCACTGCTGACTGTCCTCTTTGTATGAATTTTTTTCTTCAGCCGTCCCAAATAAGTTCAGGAAAAGTTGTATATCTAGATACATATAGATAGCTATTATAGCATGATGTCATTGCTCCATTTAATCTTCGAAATAATGTTGCAAGGTGTTACTAACCACGTTTTCCAGAAAACAGAAATCGAGAGAGGTTAAGCAAGCTGCACAGAACCTGCAGTTAGTAGGTAAGCTGGCCAGCCCCCAGACCATACTCTTTACAGTAAAGCACACTGCCACTCGAGCATACGCATACAGGCCAATGTGCACATTGTAAAGATCAAGATTGTCCTCTCTCCCACTCAGTAAGTACCACTGAGGTTAGGGTAAAGGGCTTGTATTTTTCGGGTGGTGTGCAAGAAATTGGGATTGCCAAAAGTTATCATAGGGTCTTGCGTTTACAAAAAGAGGTGCAAAGAGAGAGAGAAGGGGAGGAGATGTCAAAACTGAGTGGATAAAGTAGTTCAGAGAAGAGGATCCTTATTTTCAGGTGGGACTTTCTGGGTAGCTTCACAGAGGTAACAGGACTTGAAGGTATGAGGTCTAGAGAGATGTCTTTGTCTAGGCAGAATGAGGACTTGCGTATTATTTAGGATGCTTCCAACTATGTCTAATAGATGATACACAAATCAGCTTGGCTTAAATATTAAGGAAATTTTTATTATCTCATATAACAAAAGTTCCCAAGGTAAGATGGCTTCAGGATTAACCTTAGGCTCTAGAACATCACCAATGACCAATGCTTAGCTCATCTCTGTTGTCTGCTGTCCTAACCCTAGTTTACTTACTTCATGGTTGCAGGAAACCTACTGCAGTTCACGATATTAAATGCAGACATAACCACATCCAGAAGAATAGATACTGCTTCTTTCCATGAATTTACGTTTAAGAACGAGAGTACATTCCCCAGAGACCCCCAGCAGACTTCTCTTCATGTTTCATTTGCCAGAATTAAGGCTATGTGCCCAGGCCTAAACCAATCACTGGCCGACAATGAGACCACCAAGCTGGGCTTGGGCCAGTCAGGACGGACTGTCAGAGCTGGGAATGGAGCCGCCCTTCCCCGGGTCCCTGGAGGAAGGGCAAACACCTGTGTGAAACTAGAGCCGGGCCTGCAGGCAGAGTCTGGGAAGGGCTGCGAGCGCAGCAGGCAGTTACTGTGGTTCCGGGGCACGGAAATGCAGGGAGTGGCGGTACTCTGGAAAGGACGCAGAGTAGCGAGGCGAACAGGATCGGGTCAACGGGTACATACATCAACCTGGGAATGTTTAGAACTGCTGTGTGAAAATACAGAAGGTACAATAAGGAACAAATGAAAGAATTTATCTTTGGGTAAGCAGAAAGATACTTTTTTTTATACCAGGAAAATTGGGCTCATTTCAAGGGATTTTAGCATAGTTTCTATTCTCATTAATACATTTTAAAAAAATATTCTTTAAAATTTCCTGTTGGTTTTTTTTTCATTTCAAGAATTGCTCTAAACATCTTATATATTACCAGCACTCTTCTTGTTCCTTCACTATTGATCATTTCTTTCATGCTTAACTGGTTAATTTCTGACTATTGGGCAAAGGGCTACTCCAGCCTTAAGAAAAAGAAAGGAAGGGATGAAATGACCGATTGGAGGTACAGACCATTAGGTGAGAACTCTGACACAGAACTAGACAAAAGGGAAGTTCAGCCTTGCCAAGAGGAAGGGATCTTCTCTTCAAAGTCAGAAAAAAAATCTCAAGGCCAGTAAATACAGAAGGAAATATATTAATATATAAAACTAATATTCATGTTGTGCTGAGCACTGTACTAGCACTTTTCATGTATTACCTCATTTATTCCCCATAGTAACCCTGCAAATGAGGTAGAGGGTCTTCATCTGTAATATTGGCAGAAGAGCTGAGGTATGAAATGGTTGAAAAGCACTTCCAGGATCCCAAGAGTCAAACTTCAGTAGTTGGCTGAGATACTACTCTCTCCATTAACTGCCTCTTTAGGAGAAGGGACAGATCAGACTACAGTTTTCTTGCAAATCAATAATAAAAATAACTCATATTCATTAAGCACTTACTAAATGGCACTGTGCTAAGTACTTCAAAGCACCATTACATTAACTCTTCAGAGCACACATGCAAGGTTTTATTGTTCCAATTGTGTATGTAGAGAAACCCAGGCTTGGAGAGGTTAAACAATTCTGGACAAAATCACACAGTGTATGGCAGAGCCAAGATTCAAATTCAGATCTGAATAACTCCAAAGCCAATACCGTTAACTATGCAAACAATCAAAATGTAGGAACTTTCAGGTGAGGATTTGAATTATGGTTCCAAGACTAGAAGAATGGACAGGCATTAAAGGCCAGGTATATGCTAGTTACTGAGACAGTTGCTTTCCCATCATTAACTCAGTTCATCTCAGGTTTCAGCATTTTTTAAGGATTAGCTCTCACTTCTGAAAATTTAGGATCAAGTTAGGTATTCATTATTCTTGTTTAGGTAAAATGAAGATTCATAAGATAGAGACTCTTACAAATTAATATCATTATTTTTTAGGCAGCCTGATGATTGAGTCAGATGACCTAGATCCTTGTTTCTGCTCTGAAAATAAAAAAACAATTCATTGTTGGGCAAGTTGTTCATTTTCTGGCCTCAGTTTTTTTCATCCAGAAAGTGACACAGATTGGCCTGAATGATACTCTGAACAAGACTGTCTTCTTAGGGATTCCTGGAATGTACGTTGAGGGAGAAAGCAATTCCTGCCTTCCGTTGGTTCACAAATGTCAAAATCAATCAGCTCACAGAGTGAAACATGATAAAAGGAACTCAGAAAAAAATCCTCACCTGAGGACATGTCTGTTGATTTTAGAGAGAGAGAAAGGGAGAGAGAGAAACAGAAACATCGATGTGAGAGAAAAACATGGATCAGTTACCTCCCATACACGGCCCAGCTTGGGGAGAGAACCTCAACTCAGGTATGTGCCCTAACTAGGAATTGAACCCACAAACTTTTGGTGCATGGGACAACACTCCTACCGACTGAGTCACCTGGCCAGGACAAGGAACTTTTATTTTATCATCATCTCCCTTTTATTCCTGCTCACATGCCCACCTTACTACTTGGAGTCCTACTCACCAGCTGGCACTGGAGTTGCATGCCCCTCCCAGGAGGAGCAGGGTGTCATTTAAATCAAACTGTCCACTTGCACAGTTTTCCTGATTTTCCCCTTGCTGGTATCTCCTGGTATCTGAACCCCATTTGCCTTCCTTGATTGTTCCTTCCCAACTCCCTCTCAGACTCAGGCATTCAGCAAGTACTTACCATGTGCTCACAGGGTATGTCTCACAGAGGCTCTCCCTTTCCTGTTTGTTTCTTAAAAAAAAAATAATAATAATAATAATTTATTTATTTTTAGAGAGAGGGGAAGGGAAGGAGAGAGATGGGGAGAGAAACATCAATGTGTGGTTGCCCCTTGTGCACCCCTCACTGGGGACCTGGCCGGCAACCCAGGCATGTGCCCCGAGTGGGAATTGAACTGGCAACCCTTTGGTTCACAGGCTGGCACTCAGTCCACTGAGCCACACCAGCCAGGGCTGTTTCTTTCTTTTAATTAAGCAAAATAAATGAACAAAACAAAATTAAAACGGACACAAAAGGTGAACTGGTGGTTGCCAGAGGGGAGAGGGCTTGGGGGACTGGGTGAAAGAAGGGAAGGGAGTAAGAATACTGTTAGTAAGACGGCAATAACCGTGTGTGGTACCAGGTGGGCACGGGAAATGTTGGCAGGAACACTCTGTAAAGTGTGTGACTGGCTAACTGCCATGCTGTACACTTGAAACCAGTACAAAATGATATTGAAAGTAACTGTAATTGAGAAATAAAAATAAAAAACACAATAAAAAGTTACCTGCTTTTTAAAAAAAGTCCATGTTTGAGCACTTACTGTTTGAAGCTGTTTCCCAGACATGCTTAATGACAGGAAACACTGGGTATCTATTCAAACTGTGGGTCCTCAGGACCCTGCTCTGAAGATTCCAATTTAGAAGGTCAACGATGGGGCTTTCAGATTCTTTTAAAAAACTTTTTCACAAATGTAATAGATATTTTTATTATCAGGCCAGTTTTGAAAAGACTAATGTAAAGCATAAGAAAGAAATCAGGTCTTGTGAATATGAAGCTAAGAGGTTTAATCTCATAAAACCTTAAGGCAGCAAACGCAAGGCCCACAGGCTGAGTCCGGCCCTCCACCTTGTTTTACCTGGCACGGCACCTTGTTTCTACCTGGCGGCAGCACCAAGCTCCTTGCCCCTAGTTAAGGAGTAGATATATTTATACAGTCCTAAAATTATTTTCAGCCCTTTGAAAGCAACCGTCATGCTGATGCGGCCCCCAGTGAAAATGAGTTTGACACCCCTGCTTTAAGAAGTTTATAATCTATTTGGGGAAAACTAGACCCAAGCATATAAAATAATGGCTGTCAGTGCAAGCTGAGACAGCAAGTACTAAGTGAGTGCATTAGACCAGTGAGTGCCTCAGAGCAGATTAAGTTGAGGAGGAGAGAACGCTGGGCTGGGCTGGGCTCAGCAGTAACACTTTAGTTATGCAGCTGAAGACACAAAGGATATGAGTAAGAGTGAGCAGTGTGGGGAGGAGAGTGGCATGGAATGGCAGAAATGTCAGAAAGCAGGGAGTCCAAGTAGAGCAAAGGTAATCTGGAAGAATAGAAGTTGATAAGATCAAACTCAATCTTGTAAGGAACCGAGAGCCATTCAAGATGTGTGAGCCGAAGAGGCAATTGATGAAACAATGTTTTCAGCAGGTGAACCTGGTTATGACATTCATCAGAGGCTCAGAGGTTCTCACCTGGAGGGCTTGGTAAACTACAATCGTGAGGACCCGTCAGCAGTTTCTGGTCCAGGAGATCTGGGAAGAAGCTAGAGAATTTGCACTTCTAACAAGTTCCCAAGTGATGACGCCGGTACTGCTAGTCCAGGAAACACACTTTGAGAGCTAGTACTGCACACGATGAACTGAACACCACATAGGGGGAGGTGGGGATGACTGGGTGCCACGGTGACGGTTCAAAACTGGGAGTCAGAGTAGGAAGGAATCATGGCAGCAATTGGTGTGTGGTTGGAATAGGTGTGGGAAAAGAAGGAAGAAGGGAGACAGAATTATTAAGGTCAAACCTGTGGACCACAATGGGAGGGAAAGGAAAAGGAGGATGCTGCATGTAGAGCTATCTTAATTATACGAAGATGAAAATCTCAGTCTTCCTCATAATGAGTTACTGCCTGAGTTGAATCCTTTCTGCTTGGTTCCCTGTTGCCTTCAGTCATAGAAGGCTCAGCAGCAAGGACACGCCAGTGAGGACAAAACTAATGCCAAGATTTGCAACAATATGAGGAAAGCGCTCTAAGCACTCACGGGATAGACCGGGCGAGTGGTGATTGACAATGTCTTCCAACCTGTTCCTGGCTGAGCCCTGCAGCTTTGTTTCACATCAGTCATTTATACAGACTGACACCCAAACCAGAAATTCCTGCTTAAAACCGGAACCACAGCTGTTGTCCCCACCACTCCACACACACCTAGGGACAGTGCACATTGACTCACAAGGCTACCAGCTGCCAAACTTGTGGGGTAGGCAACACCCTCAGTGCCCCTCGTCCTGTAGAGAATCCAGGCAAGCCTGGGAGTGCAGGGGCAGAAGCCTCCAGGCTGCGGTGGGGGAACATCTGGTTACAACAGTCAGCCCGTGGGGAGCCCCCACCAGAGAAGGGAGCCAGGGATGCCTCTGGGAGACAGCCACAGCCTCCCAAAGTTGTGGACACACGGGCTGCTTGTCCCTCCTGTCTCGCCAACACTTCCATGCATTTGCTCTAGCACACACGCTATCAGCAAGGACTAGAAAGTCAGTGCCAAGACATCTGGGCTGTAGCCAAAAAAAGAAAAAATTTCCCTCATAACATAGGAAGAGGAGAAACAGAAATATGCACCCGGAGGGCAGGTACTTCAGTTTCCTTCATTTATTTGAACACAGAAACACTTCCCCTGGGACCATGTATCATGTTATGCCTCTGTAGAAAGGCAAATCCCTAATTCTGTATGTAATCCTCCCTGTCAGCTAAGGGCATGTCTGGAAAGAGTCTGCCTCTGTGAACTTCCTTCATTCCTAAAATCCCGGTGCTGCAAGCTGGGTCACTCAGAATGGGTAAAACCTGGGAAGGACGTATCCTTTTGTCTAGCACTCTGTTGGTTACAGCAGTCTGCTGGGCTAGCAGTTTGCTAATATGGCTAACATTGTTTTTCTGTAAGAAATATTTTATCATGCTTTTTTTCCAGGAAAAAAAATGCTTTTATTCATGTATTCATGTGTCAACTATGGACCAGACATTGTATTAGGCACTGGGGATAGTGAACAAAACCCATAAAAAGCTTCCCATTGTGGCAACTGGTATTACCATGGGGGCAGATGAACAGTTGAAAAATTTATTATAAAGAATGTAAGAAGGATAAATCTTATAAAAAAGTAATAAAGCAAGGAAGGGGATTATGATTTCATTTTATTGATGATTGATTGATTGATTGATTGATTTTAGAGAGGAAGGGAAACATCCATTTCTTGTTCCATTTATTTATACACTCATTGGCTGATTCTTGTGTGTGTCCTGACTGTGGGGGGGAGGGGGGATGCCAACTGTACTTGAACAACAATAAAATTTAAAAAAAGGAATAAAAAGGCAAAAGAAAAAACCAAGCTCACAACCTTGGCCTATGGGGACAACGCTTTTACCAAGTGAGCCATGCCAGCCACCCAGCCAGGGCAGATTTTAAATATGCTATTTAAGGAAGCTAGGCTTGTTCTAAATGTCATTAGGAAAATGACATTTGGACAAACACAGGAAGATGGGGAAACAAGCCTAGTGACTATTGGGAAAAAGCATTCTAAAAGAGGGAACGGCAAGCCCAAGGGCCTTAAGGCAAGAGATGGCTGCAAACGGCAGGGCAGGCCTCTCCTGCAAGGACTTAGGCACTTACTCTCCCTTAGATGGGATGCAGCTGGAGGCAGCTGAGCAGAGGAGCAAAGTACTCTGACCCACATTTGAACAAATCGTGTTGTGTAATGAGCAGGGTACAGAGGGCCAAGAGTAGAAGCGAACAGTTAGAAAGTTACTTCAGTGACCCCAGCTGATACAGGTGGAATTGGTGAGGACTATTCCAATTCTGGGTATATCTTGAAAGGGGAACCCACAGGATTCTCTGGTTAAATAGTTTAAATCTACTTAGAAGGGTATTGGGTTGGCCACCACACATCAGGGATGGCTGAAAAGTAAAACCAAATCTCAATGTCCAAATCTACCACCAAATCACTGATAATTCAAAAAGAAAAATAACACGTTGGCATCATGATCTTTCTTTGTGAATTTATATTATTAGTGATGTTTTGTGACCAACGTTAACTTCCAATTCCTAAAAACAAAATATTATAGAGGTTTATTCTGGATTGTTTTACAGAAAATTAAAAAAAAGGGAACTATCCTTATACGTGTATAAGATAGGATATTTAGCAGAAATCAAAGTTATATTTATGAAAGGTTTAAATGAGTTAGGAAAATGCTTATGAGAAAGGTAAGTAGAAGAATAAGTATAAAATTATATTATCATGGTTGTCCAAATATGCCAAATGTTAAAAGTAATTAACTCAGCTTCATGGGATTAGGAGTCACTTATGCATCTTTCTACTGTATTTCTCAGGCAAAGATGAGACTATTTTCTTTTTATAGTAACATTAAAAACAAAACACTGAGCCCTGGCTGGTGTGGCTCAGTGGATTGAATGCCGGCCTGTGAACCAAAGGGCTGCTGGTTCGATTTCAGTTGGGGCGCATGCCTGGGTTGTGGGCCAGGTCCCCAGTAGGGAGCATGTGAGAGGCAACCACACATTGATGCTTCGCTTCCTCTTTCTCCCTCCTTTCCTCTCTCTCTAAAATAAATAAAATCTTAAAAAAAAAAACAGAGAAATTCACAAGTAAAATCTTCCATCTATGGTTGCTTTCCATTTATCCAGAGACAAACCAGATGGAAGAGGCAATGTACTAGGTTTGTTTAGGCTGATCAGAGTCCCAACAAAGGGAAGAGGCAGCATGCTCAGGTGTCCCCAGATATGCAGTTCCAGTGTGGGTCCTAGCCCTTCTCCACAGGATTTCCCTCATCTCTTTTCATCACCCCCACCCTAAACCCCTGAGATTTTTCTCCAGGGTAAAGCCCGCTAGTCCACCATTGTTCCATGAATAATTATCATGCATATACTTTCCTAAAAAAGAATATTAAAATATCTTTAGACTGAATGGAGACTTTAACAGAGTCTGAGCTGGATCCTCTGTTCCACATAATTGAATGCCAACTATGTTCTTGCCTCATTTCATTCTTGTACCAAGAAGGTAAACAACCACCCACAACCTCCTCTGCCTCATCTCACCTGTGTCTACAGGGATGCTTCTGACCTTATTCTCTCAAATATACTAATTTAACATATTTCTTATAACATAGCATGCAAATTAATTCCATATACAGGGTTCAGCAGAAGTAACGCCTGCTTGAGAGTGGTTGGTAGGATAATAATATGGGTGTAATAATTTATAGTTTTAATTTGAACATTTCATCTAAAATGTCATGATGTGCTTGAGTGTGATGTTGTTACAGAATCACATGCTTATGATTTTGTAATAAAAGATTTTGCAATAAAAAGGGACATTATTTGTGCCAGAAACTGTACATGTCTCTACCAACATTCTAATGCAATAAACATTATCTATCACTTTATTAAGCAAGTCATTAATGTAATTACTAATACATTTCCCTCTTCAATACAATGAACACTCTTTCCAGAGGTAAAAGTGGAGTAGTAGAAAGGAAGAAAACAGGAAGGTGGAAGAACCATGGAGAGCATCCTGAAGTTATTTGTAAGTACGTTAGGAAAGTAGCATCAAATAAAAAACCCTCTAAAATGACATGGCAAGAAAAAAGTAGCATATGTACTTTTATTCTCTGTGTCACTTACTACCCAGTAGTCCTAGGGGCTCTGAACTGCAGGGTAGGAACCCCTGACTGAAGCGAAGTCAGAAAGCTCTATCTTCTTACAAATTTAAATAGGGATGTTCATCATATACTTTTAGCTCTCCTCTCTAAATGTAAGATCATTACATAAAAACCCTGTAACTTAGCCAATGAATTGTGAGAAGTGAAGGGTGTCACTTTCAAGCGGTAATTTTAAGTGACAGCACATGATTTACCATGCTTGCCCTGTCTGTCTGCCAGGGCAACCAGAGCTGGGGCACCAGGTGGCCCGGCTCCAAGAGTGAGGGCGAACCAGAGCAGCTGTCCTCCCTCCCGCAGGACATTAACAGGAAACAGAACTCTGTTTCAAGTTATAGATCTCTTTTAGGGTTGTTACTCTGGCTGGGGTCTAGAAACAGATTTAGGGGGCTTCCCACCATTGAGTGGTTCCCTAGGCCTAAAGTGGGAGATACAAACAGGTGGCTTATACTACACACCTGCTTTACTTCTGGGAGCCTAAAACGCTGGCGCGTGCTAGTTACAGCATGAGTTCATGACCAGTCCCCACTAATAGCCCAGGATGCCAAGTCTCTCTTGAGCTGATGGGATAGACATTTCACAGGTGTTGTTACAAGTTGTTAGGAAATTAAGGGCATCCCTGTGAACCACTGGGAAAGGACCCTTGGAAGCTTGTGGCTTGTTTCCTGCAGTCTGCTCCACGCACCTCTTCCCTTTGCTGGTTTTGCTTTACACCCTTTCACAATAAACCATTACTGATGAGGATGACTCTGTGCTGAACCCTTTAAGTCCTTCTAGCAAATCATCAGACTTGGGGGAGGTCTTGGAGACCTCCAACACAATAAGAAAACATTATCAAAGTTAAAAACTTCAAATACTGAAATTGTAGATACAGAACATAAAATTGCTCCATGTAGTTACTAAAAAAATTACAGAATCAATCATCTGAGAAAAAAGGAAAAAATCATCGAAAGGGATTTGAAAAACAACCAAATAGAACTTCTAAAAATGAAAAAGTGTGAAGAGATAATGGCTGAGAATTTTTCAAAATCAAGAAGATACGGGATTTCATAAACAAAAAAATGAACATTTTAGTCAAACAGCAGATCACAGAAGGTTAAAAGATCTTAAAAACAGCTAGAGGAAGAAGGCAGATAGATCGGTT
>VMDR010004809.1:0-56676 GCA_007922815.1 Macrotus californicus
ATACAGAATAGCCATGGGGATATAAAGTACGGTATAGGGAATGGAGTAGCCAAAGAACTTATATGCAAGACACATGTACATGAACAATGGTGTTGGATTGCCCGATGGAGAGGGGGGTGCTGAGTCAAGGGGGGCAAGGGGGAGAAATTTTGGACAATTGTAGTAGCATAGTCAGTAAAATACAATGATAAAAAGAAACATTTTCTATGTTATATTTATAATTTATTATATACTATATTACTAGACATACTCCTAACAGTGAAGAATTTTCATTTTTGCAAAGCATCAATAAGAACCCAACTACTTACAATGTTATACATCTGATGATTAAAATATTTTTATGGATTAATTTCTGTCTCTCTATATCTTTTTAAATTTACTTTTTTAAATATTTATTTGTTTGTTTGTTTGTTTATTTTTTGCCTCCATATATCTTAAACACTGCTTCCAGGTATGGATACTAAAGAACATGTTTTTACCACCATAATCCTCTGGTTCTGCTTTTACATGTCATGATGCTGCATGATTCAGTTTGGTGGCTATAGAAACATTCTTGGAAGCTATTTTTACACTAGGAAAGGTGGCATAACCCTACATACAAGTGACTTTGACTAACATTACATAATCTTTTAATCCAAGCTAAATATACTCTGAACTCAATTTCCACTTATCCAGACCCCTCAAATATCTGTGGCTTCTCTACTGTCTGACATGGGAGAATGTGGCTAGGATAGAGGGGAAGTCATAATAAAAGAAACAAGAGTCTTAAAAAATTGTGCTTACAATATCTTACTTTTGCATCTTTTATGCAGAACCACATTAACATACTTGAAGGGTGCCACCCAGAACCTTAGAAGGGCCCTGAGCAAGTGTGCTTCCTTAACTTCATGGTAAGTCTGTCTGTGGTTGTAAACACTTAGTCTAGGCATAATTTCAGAAGTTCTAAAACTTAGAGGATAGAGCTGTGTATAATTAGATTGTTAAAAATGTGTTCCTTTTGTTAAAGCATTGCTTCAGTGCTAGCTCTCTTTTACCATAAAATACACATGCAAGGCGGAATTTGGGAAGATAGGGAGTCTTTCACATTTTAGTATAAACTCATTCATTTGTGTAATAAAAGATTTAAAAGGAAGGGAGCCCTATTTCCAAAGGAAACTTTCTTCAGTTTACACTTTGCCTGGGGAATAGAAATGTTGGGTTCTGTAGCCAAATTTGGGGTTGCAAGTGGCCTGTGTGGGAAGTTAGAGTAGGAGAGAATCTCTATAGCATTGCAGCATCATTTTTTATAATTTTTCAATTCTTAGAAATAACAGAGGGGTAATAATATCAAAAAAACTAAAGATGGAAATGCCTTTTGATCCAGTGATCCCACTGCTAGAATTATAAAATCCTGAAACTCTGATTCAAAAGAACCTATGCACTCCAATGTTTATAGCAGCATTATTTACAATAGCCAAGTGCTGGAAACAGCTTAAGTGCCTATCACTTAGTGAGTGGATCAAAAAAACTGGTACATTTGCACAATGGAATACTACACAGCAGAAAAAAAGAAGGAACTCCTACCCTTTGTGACAGCATGGATGAAACTGGAGAATACTGTGCTAAGTGAAATAAGCCATTGAAATAAAGAACAAACTTAGAGTAACCAGAGGGGAGAGGGGAGAAGGGTAATGGGGGGAAATAGGGTAAGGGTTATCAAGGAACATGCATAAAGGACAGGTGGACAAAGCCAAAGGGGGTAGAATCACAGGTGGGAGGTGGGGATGGAGGTACAGGAGGCAGGGAAAATGGAGACAACTGTACTTGAACAACAAAAAAGAAAGAAAAGAAAAGAAGCCAGCAGGGAAAGACAAACACCATTTGATCTCACCTATAAGTGGAACCTAATGAACAAAACAAACAAATGAACAAAATAGAACAAGAGACATGGAAATAAGGAACAAACTGAAAGTGACCAGAGGGGAGGCAGGAGTGGAATAACAGGGGAAAGAAGAGGAAGGGTCTATCAAGGAACATGTATAAAGGACACATGATAATGGACAACAGGGTGGGGACTGACTGAGGATGGGGGTGGGCAGGACAGGGGAAAGCAATAGGGAAAGAATTTGGACAACTGCAATTGAACAACAATAAAATATATAAAAAGAAATATTAACAATATCAAAAGCAATTTTTCAACAAAATTACTTGGGAAATATTTTGGATTTTATTCAGTGCTTTAAACCACATCCTGGTGACATAGCTGAGGTTGAACTAAAAAGACAAATAATTTTTCTGATTTCCACTGACTTGCTTCCCCCACCATCATCTGCCCCCACTTTCCAACCTCTGCTTGCAGGAGACCGTGACTCAGGCCTCAGTCTAGCTGAACTACACCAACACTATTAACCACACCTACCTTGTGTAATTTCTATTTCTTACTTTCTCTGAAGTAAGCATTTGATGGTTTGTTTGTGAGAGAAAGACTCTCAATTCACGTTGGCTTCTCTTTCCATTTAAACTAAATGGAGGTAGCAGTAAAATCACCCAAGAAGATACAGAAGCAGAGGAGGAGAGAATGGAAAGAAGAGCCAGTATTGTGAGGAGTGGGCAGCTGCCAGGTGACTCTCACAGTCTCTCTTGCTGGCTCTGCATTTGCTTTTCTCATGTAAACAAGGCAGGAAAGGACACAGCCTCCAGAACACAGACAGAGCCCAGTGCTTCTTCTTTCATAGCAACCATTCTCTGATAAACCTCCTCAGAAAACTCTACTTTGATAGCCCCAGAACCTGAGTGAGCCACACTGAAACCAGCTGTGAAGAGCAGGCTATCTTGTCTGGTTTTGTGCAGTGCCCTTGAGAAGAGAATGCAAATCCTGGAATATTAGATAGAAACCAGGCTACTTAACATCTCTCTGCTTCAATTATCCTGTATGAAAGTGGGGATGGTGACACCTACTTTGTCATTGTGAGGACGGAAAATAATGTTGGTACAGTTTCTAGCATAGTGTTGGACATGTGCATATGCTAAAGGAGGGTGAATTCACAGAAGAGACAGCTATTTTATTTAAAAAATAATTACCTCATATCCCATATAGCAGGTCCTGAGCAAACTCAGAGGGAGAAATTGATGCATGGAAAAAGTACTCACAGTTTAAGAAGAAGAAAAGACATCTCTGCACGCATGCCTATAATAGTAAAACAGGTGGCCTCAGGAGTGGAGAGTAGAGAGCCAGTGGCAAAGGTGCATCAGGAAGTTCAGTGAAAATGTTACATCTTACTTGGTCCTTGAAGGAGGACTTTTGACTGGAGATTTATGGTGAAAACAAAACCAAAATACCACATCGAAGGAAAAAAATGAGCAAAGGCACAAGGGAGTAAAAACCTAGGAACTATTTGGGGAAACATTAATAGGCTGGAGATACAGGACCATGTGGTATATGTGAATAAAGCTGAAAAGCAATAAAGCTGTTCCTGAAGCCCAAAGGTAAGTCAAGGCCAGAGGGTGGACATGCCTTCAATCCCTGGCTTAAGTGTTCATAATGCAGTAGGAGATGGGAAATCATGGAAGGTTTAATTTTTTTTTAATTTACTTATTTTAGAGAGGAAAAGAGAGAGAGAGAGAGAATTTGTAATGTTCCACTTATTTATGCATACATTGGTTGATGCTTGTGTGTGTTCCTGGTACAATCTTGGCATATCAGGATTATGATTTAATCAACTGAGCTGCTTGGCCAGGGCCCATGGCAGGTTTGTAACATTTTTTGAGAAATAGCTCCATTCATCAGAACATCCAAGTAGGGCCTGACCCTGCCATTTTGTTTCATCAGAAGAACAAGACATTTGGCCACCATCAAACAGGGGAATGAGGAGCTGGTGGGCAGGGATAAGCAGTAGTGAGTTACACTGTTATAAATGTACTTTAGAGCCATGTGACTTGGCCATTAATTATCACACTGTGCTCAGGTGATGTCACCTGACATTTGGCTGTATTTATAGCTTTGTTCACTGTTGTTTTTTTGCATTATTCTTTTTTCACATTCAAGGTAATATATTTCTCCTCCACACACAATCATACCATTTCTGTTTTTCTTCCAGCACCTTGGAAGGATGATTTTCTGGAACTTACCAAATGCCTAGTTAGTGGGGAATTTCTTCCTGTAGTTTTATTCCTAGCCCTTTTGTTCTGTGCTCTGTAAAATGAAACTTAACCCTTTCTCTACTATAGGAAATTCTTTGTACAACTCAGAATAGGGAAAATCCCTCATTCTTTTTGTCCTAAGATGCTACTATATGCAAGGCACTATAGTGAGAGCAGTGAACAATGCTGACATAATTGCCACTTGTACAGGGCTTACTATCCAACAAGGGAAGCAGACACTGAATAACTAATTACAAACGTGATTAATGTTGCCAGTGGAAGTAGTGAGTGCTTGAGGATGTTAATAAGGTACTCTCACCTGTTTGGAGGAATTTGAGAGGCTTTCATTAAGATGTGACATTCAGTGTGAGGTCTGAGGGATCAGTAGGAATTAGCCTAGGGGATGAAGTAGGGGTAGGGCCCTGAGTGCAAAAGAATATTGCAGTCAAGGGAATAAGCTGTGTGAAGGCCCCAGTGATGAGAGATATGGGGCCAGTTCCAAAATCTGAGAGAAGCCTACAGAGCGGGAGTATAAGGTACAAGAGTGATAGTGGAGCACAGTGAGGCTGGGAGGCAAGACACATCCCTTCCGGTGAATTTTAAGCCAGACAGTGAGGTGGTCCAATTTGAGGAAGACTACTGGGACTGCAAACAACAGAACTGAAGAAGGGGTATGAGCAGACACTCAGAGGCTATAGCTAATGGTCAAGGCAGGAGAAGACATAGAGTGGTGACAGTGGAGATAGAAGGATGTGGACCACTACCTTGGAAAAAACCAACAGGAATTGGACACTTCTGTTGCAAATCAGGAAGAAGAAAGAGCAGTCAAGTACACACTGGCAGGTCTCTGGTTTGAACAACAGGATGGAGGTTTGTGCCATTCTTTGTTTTTAACCACATTATTTGTGATTGGCAAACAAAAAGCTGTATGTGTTTAATGTATACAAATTGATGAGCTTGGAGATAAGAATACATCCTTGAAATAAACTATCACTACAATCTATGCCATAAACATATCCATCTCCAAGTTTTCTTTTGCCTCTTTATTATTATTTTATTCTGTGATAAGAACACTTAACATGCCTAGCCAGGTAGCTCATTTGGTTAGAGTATCGTTCTGATATGCCAGCGTTGCGGGTTTGATCCCTGGTCAGGGTGCATACAAGAATCAACCAATAAATGTATAAATAAGTGGAACAAAAATTGATCTCTCTATCTCCCCCTCTACCTTTAAAATCAATAAGTAAAAATTTAAATATAAAGAACACTTAACATAAAACCTACCCTCTTTGCAGATTTTTAAGTATACAGTACAGCATTGTTAACTATAGGTACTATGCTACATAGTAAATCTTTAAGACTTACTCAACTTGTATAACTGAAACTTGGTACCATTTGACTAATGCCACCTCTTTCCCCCTTCCCCTATCCCCTGGCAACCACAATCCTACTCTCTGGAGATACCATTCTTATTTTTTAATTTTTAAAATATTTTGATTGATTGATTTTTAGAGAGAAGGGAAGGGAGGTAGAAATAAAGTGAAAGAAACATCAATGCAGGAGAGATACAGCCATTGGTTGCCTCTCACACGCCCCCTACCAGGGACCTAGGCTACAACCCAGACATCGCCCTGACTGGTAATCCAACCGGCAATCTTTTGGCATGCAGGCCAGTGCTCAGTCCACTGAGCCGTACCAGCCAGGGATGGAGATACCATTTCTGAAGGAGGACCACTGAAGAAGTAGCTAGTTTTCTATAATTTTTTCCCCTCAGGGGCAACTTTGTCCTCAGGGTTTGCTCTTCCCTGGAACTATTTGGTTTTTAAATGAGGAAGACTTAGAATGGGATGGGGGAGATAAAGGCTTGCAGCTGAGGGCTGGTAGAGAAGGGGAAACTGCCATGGTCTGATGGAGAAGTGTTACAGAACAGACCTGGGGGCAGGGGCGAATGATATACTATTACCAAATGGACCCACCCTTATGCTCCAGGGGTCCCCACCTCCCATGTACTAGGTTCGCCTTGCCCAATGCCAGAGAAAGATGTCTCTCAATGTCAGAGATTGGTGAAAAGGAAAGGGATTGTTTGTTTAAAGAGTTATACAAACTTAAGAGTAATGACTTAATATCATCATTGGGATCGTAAAGTCCTTTAGAATACCCACAAACAAACAGTCTTTTTTCCCCCTCTGCCCAGTCCAGCATACCGTATCTCAGAAAAAAAAATAGAAATCTGTGGCTCAGGCAGTCCCTCAGTTCCGGCACCATCAGCTGTGTCGCTGCTGTGATCTCCAGTTAATCCAAACCACATGGCACCTTCTCCTGGCCCATGAGCAAGAGTCCTTTCACCCCTTTCCTTTCAGGCAAAGTCTCTCCTGCTTCCTAAGCCACGTGGCAAAAAGGCAGCACTCTAAAACTTTGTGGTTCACCCCAGCTAAAGCCATGTGGTTCTTCTCTGCCCAAGCCACATGGTCCCAAAAGACCCCGCATATCTGCACACCTGGGTTTAAATCCCAGTGCCAATCTTCCTCTGCCACGCCATTTCTGACTCCTCCTACAATTGGCCACACTTGCCAGTGTTCCTGTATTTTTTCCAGCTTTATTGGGTTGCCATAGTAAGTCCAGGCAGGTGTGGCCCTGTGGTGTGGAGCCAATCATCTCCAAGCTCTTACACAGGGTCTGTAACCACGGGGAGTTGCCTCCCAGTTACATCATGGGTTGAAATCACTCCCATCCCCTTGGCTCAAAGCTTGGCCACAGCTTTTTAACATATCTATGAAACCAGTTAAAGGTTATAGATATGTTAAATGACCATTCTAGAGGTTATCTGCAAAACTGTTGCTATGCAAAACAGCTCCCAATGGTCCCATCCCCCAGCTCAGACTTTTGGGGGTTAGGACATCCTATATATACTTTCTTTCCTAATATTTCCTAGACACCAAGTTCTGGACCCCATTACAAATCCCCATTTTGCCCCCCTCCCTAGCCTTGGCTGCCCCCTGTGTCAGGAGGACTTGGTGCCAGGCCTCATTGCTGGCTGAGTGTTGGAGGCTGGAATAGAGGCGCTAGAGGGACATTAAGTCAACTTTATATTTCCATTTAGGGAATACTACTGAAAGTAGCCAGACTCTGCCTAGCAGCCATGGCTAACCTATGTCCTGACACAGAAGCTGGAAAGCCAGTATGAGCAGGGAGGAATACCATTGGCCTCCAGTGTGACCATCACATGCAGGAAGGCCTACCTACTGTATCATATGCAGAGAATTAGAAAATGTGTCCCTGACTCTGGACCTTGAAAGGAATCCTGGCTTAGAAACAGACCTCAAGAGTTTTAAGAAACAGTTCTCAAACAGGCAAATTTTATAGGACTTGCCTATGTGCCATGATGGAACCCCTCAACAGACATCTTGAGGGAGTGGCCCCAACTAGAGGAAAAAATATCATAGGGATATAGGGATGCCATAGCTGGTAGGAAACTGAGGCCTGGATAGGGGAACTCTTATTTAAGGCTAATCTTCAGTCTTTGACTGAAGATCATAATTTCAATTCTCAGTTCTAGGTGACTTTCTCTGATGCCTCCAAGTTGAGTTCAGTAACTCCTGCTATGCACTCTTTAAAGGCATGGGCATTTTTCTATCTCTGCACCTCCCAACTCAATTGTAATGATCTGTTGGTGTTTCTCACTAGACTATGCACTTCTGTGTCTCAAGTGCTTGGTTTAGTTCCTGGCACAGAGTAAGCTTTTAATAGATATTTGTGAGATTAACAGATGGATGAATGGATGAATTTACTAATTAATTAATTCATCATAACTCATGTCTTTAGCAAGCTTGTGTTGGGGTTATAAGCTTTGGAGTGACATTGTTAAGGGCTACACATTAAGTTAATGGCCCCTTTTATAACAACGGTCAAGTAAGCCTAACCTTTATAATCCCATTTATATGAACCTTATCCAACATCACCCTTAAACTTACCATGATGTGTAGTGACTTAATATAACTTCAGGCCATAATCTTAGCTGCCAAACTTAGTGTCATCTCTAGCTTCGATGTAAACATAAACCATAACCCTGTAACCTACTCCTGACACTAATGATAGAGTCTAATGATTGGGTTGTTCTAGGTATTTGAGGAAGCACTAGGGAATGCTAAAGATCAAGAGACTATAATCTTGGGAGTAGAATCTAGGGAAACTAAAACCAAGGGCTAAAGGAAAATGAGATACTTCCTGCTTCTATTTAGTACCACAACTCTGCTCAATTGATTTTCTGATTTTCTGATACCTGAGGGAGACCAGAGCTATATAATGGTCAGAGATGTTTGGACACAAGGAGACCCTTGATGATAAAAGCATTTGGAACAAGCCTGAGGTGCAGGGACGGGAAAGATGATGTTAGTGAGATGTATTGGAAAATCCTGACCTAAGAGGCAAAAAACCTGGGTTTTGCTCCTGGTTCTACTCTAAGTATAACTTGCTTTGTGACCTTTGACAGATCATTTCACCACCTCAGAGTTAAATGGACTTGACATTACCTGAGGGCTCATCTAGTTCTGAAGCTTGTTGTTTGAGTCATCAGTTCACCTTTCTTTCTCCATTTCTTTCTTAAATCTATTCTTCACTCTCCCCTCCTCCACACCTGCTCCTACCTCAGTGGTCCTACCCAGGGTCCCAGGACCTTAACCCTCTTCTTTATTTCTCTGAGTTAGTCTCTTAAATTAGGCTGCTCATTTTAAGCAGCATCCTTTCAATTCCTGTGAGCTCAGGCGATAAAATCCTCATTAAACCTAATGAAAGATAGCTGGTCCATTTAGCACAAATTATCTATCCAAGTTGGAGCTAGTAGGCAGAAATTGCTTTTGTCTGGAAGGGCTTAAAATGGATGTAAGAAATGAATTACAGTTGCTTACAGGCCAGGCTGGCACATGGTAACTCACCCTGGGAGCCTGTCTTGAGCAAGTTCATCTTTTCTAAGCCTATGCTTCAGAGCAGCTTCAACCTATCCAAATCTCTACCCAAATATTTTGCACACTCCTCAGTACATAGTCCCATCTAGAGTCTAGCCTTAAGCCATTCTGTTTCAGTTGCAGCACTGCTCCCTCAGTTATCCTCTGACACTCAAACTCTATCAAGGAGTCTCATCTCCTTGATCCACTTTCCCCCAAGGGACCGGTAGAGAGTGGTTGAGGGGTTTCAACTGCTGCTACATTTTTTTCTTCCCTTGCTTCCCTCCCCTCACAGTGCAGATCTGAGTCTCTCTTCATTGCCATTAAGGCTGTCTTCTGTCTCTGGTCTTATTCTTATATATCTCACAGAAACTGAGCCTCTTAAAGAAACAGAGTACAAGCAAAAATGGATTGGTATGCAGCAGGAAAGCCCAAGGCCTAATCTCTGGAAGGAATTTGTGCTGCTGCCTGGGCTATAAGACACAAGAGTGGAAAAGAAATGAGGGAAAACTCCTTTGGTTGGTAAGAATTTCAAAGAACGGATGATCTCTCACTGCTCTGATTGCAGTCTCTGCAGCAGGGAGAAGGCACAGTGACCTCTGGCAGTCCCTCACCCTTGGGGACCCAGGGCTTCCTTTATGGTCAAGATTATTTTCCGGGCTGAAAATCAGTATCTTGGCCTTTCCCTGGTAAGCAGCAGGAACACAATTTATTGCCCCCTCTAGGGAAAAAGAGAACAATTTATAGAATTATTCTGTTGTTCTTAGCCCTCATCGAGACAAATAATTCATTTCCATCTCTCAGGGTGGCTTCTCGGGCTATGGTCATAAATTACCTAACTGCTCACTCTCTGACATCTTGACCTTTTTGCTTTTGTGTTAAAAAAATAGTATTGATATTTCTCTTAACTCCATATATAACCTTTAGCTGTTTTTCTCCTTTTTTTCTGCCTCTATCTGGGCAGGGCCCTGTACATGGGAATTAAAATTGATTCCACAAGAGGAAGATTTGAAAGGTCCCTACTTTGGGGAGCTCTCAAACCAAGAATAATCACAGCTAGCATCTACTACCCACTGTGTGCCCAACATTGTTCCTGGAGCTATATGGACATTAACCCACTTAATCTCCACGGCCACTCCATAAAGTATTATTATCATTCCTGTTTTCAGATGAAATAACCAAAGATTAGAGAGGTTAGGTAATTAAACTGCCCAATGTTACATAGAAAGGGGCAAGCCCTGGTCTGGGTGCTCAGTTGCTTAGAGCATCATTCCCATAGGCCAGGTTCAGAGTTCAGTCCCCGTCATGGCACATACAAGAATCACCCAATGGCCCTGGCTGGTGTGGCTCAGTGGATTGAGTGCCGGCCTGCAAACCAAAGGGTTGCCAGTTTGATTTCCAGCCTGGGCATAGGCCTGGGTTGTGGGCCAGGTCCCCAGTGGGGGGCACGCAAGAGGCAACCACACATGGATGTTTCCTTCTCTTTCTCCCTCCCTTCTCCTTTGTCTAAAAATAAGTAAATAAAATCTTTTTTTAAAAAAGAGTCAAGCAATGAATGCATAAATAAGTGGAACAACAAATTAATGTTTCTCTCTCTCTCCCCTTTCCTCTCTCTAAAATCAATAAATAAAAAATAAAATGTAAGCCCCAACCAGTATGGCTCAGTTGGTTGGGTGTTGACCTGCAAAGTAAAAGGTCATCAGTGTGATTTCCAGTCAGGGCGAATGCCTGAGTTGCGGGTTTGGTCCCCAGTCAGGGAGTGTACGAGAGGCAACCAATAGATGTTTCTCTCACATATCAATGCTTGTCTCTTTCTCCCTCACTTCCCCTCTCTCTAAAAAAAAATAAAATAAAATCTTTAAAAATGAAATAAAATGTAAATTGCCCCCAAAAAATAAGGGGCAGAAGCTGGATT
This sequence comes from Macrotus californicus, assembly GCA_007922815.1. Lineage (NCBI taxonomy): Eukaryota > Metazoa > Chordata > Mammalia > Chiroptera > Phyllostomidae > Macrotus > Macrotus californicus. Next base: position 10,975 of record VMDR010004809.1, read on the forward strand.
AGAATTCTCTTGGGCTGATTTTAGGCCCCATGTATTTGTTTGTAACTGCTCTACTGCCCCTCTGATGGAGGTGAAGGGGGGGAGGTGAAGTACCTGAATTCTTCCCTACCCTCAGAGAGATCCAGACTATAGGAGCATTGCCCTTTCCCTAAAGGAGTCTCAAGTTTGATAGGGGAAACAGATATTTTCCGCTGAGGAAGTATGTCAAGTCTGATGACAGACTTTTCTTTTGGGAACATCTGTCTCATATTAGGGACTCAGCCCCAGGATGCTCCCAGTTTGATGAGTTATGTGATTAGACTTTAGTAGACTCAGTTAATCCAATTAGACAGAACTGTGAACATTAGTGTGAGTGAGATGAGAATGGAGCAAATTTTGAAGGAGGTTTATTGGAATTCTCCCCTAGAGGAGGGGAGGGTGATGCAGGGTTGGCAATAAGCAGAACTGCTAGTGGAAGGAAAAGGGTAGAGCCCTTTGTGGTATGCAGATTTGCTGAGGACAATGCCTAAAAAGCAGAAGTTTACTTAGCCCAATGATTCTCAAACCTGGCTACCCATTAGAATTAGTACCTTGGGAGGTGTTTTAAAACACTCATGTTTGGGGCTTCATCCCAGGACAATTCATCTTTAGTAGTGAGGCCAGGGCAATGGTATTTTAAAAAGCCCCTCAGGAGATTCCAATGCACAGCTGGTGTTGAGGACCACTAGCTGGAGTTGCAGTCTTGAGCTCTGGAAACTGAGATTTTGAATGGCTTATATAGAGAGGATTCTGGAGAACTATGTTTGCTATTCTCACCGATGGCCTTTGGCAATTCAATTCAACACCAATAGGAATTCCCTTTTTGGGTGTGATGAAAAAGGAAACTATTTTCTACAAAGCAGCTCAACTGTGATGCAGTACAGCTGTGAAAACAGCATGGCTGTGAAGCGGCCACTGGGCGGCCAGGGGGACCTGGGGCCATGTGCCTCTCCAGCTAAACAGTTCTGCCCTGTGCTAGTCTGCTTTGTGCTTCACTGGTCTGCTGCACTCTGCTCCAGTGAGACATCTGTGTTTCAGCTCAGCCAGGAAAACAGTCTTCAGTCTTTGGTTGAAAGGGAAAGTGGGCTCTCAGAGCCAGAGGGAAGTTGGCTTACATAAGCAGAAGTTGCCTCTCCTGGTCCCTATTCTCTCTTCATGCAAATGAAGGCTTCAAATTCTTGAAGTTTAATGGAACCAAAAGACACTATCCTGATTGGTCAGAATAGAGGCTCTGTGGTTGGTCAGAGTTGCATAGTTTTGATTGGATGGAGAAAGCCTCAGTCCTATTGGTTGAAATGGGATTCTAGGAACTCCTTTATAAGGACTGGCTCAGATGACAGGAACGTGGTACAAACAGGCAGTTCAGCGAAGAGGCAGATGTTTCAGTGCAGGCTTCTCCCTCAAGTGCAGTTTTTGTGTGAGAGGTCTCTCTGTAGAAATGGATGCTAGGTTGATTTTTTTGTTTGGTTTTTGAGCCCAATTAGCCGCCAGGAGTCTTTCTTTGTAGGTGTCTTTTTGGGGGTTCACACTATGAACTGAGCTGTTAAGGATTTGAGATTAAAGTGAGGGGGAACAGAAAATTAAGGGACCAGAAGAGAGAGGTGACATTACTGCTTTGGCTTCTAAGAATCTGGAGAAATTTAGTTCCTCTGTTTTAGGGTTTGGAGGTGAGATAAGAGGCCTGAGGAAAAGTAAAAGCTTTGATAACACAGTCCCTCCTCCTACTGAGAGTAACCATTAAACCTGACTACCAGAAGCTAGAAGGTGGGCAAGAAGCATTAAGCTAGGAATATTTTCTTTGCCTCTGAACTTTTTCTTAATTATTTTCCTCAATCGGAATCACCATGCACCTCTCTTTCATGCACCTTCATGCAGAGTGAAAAAAAAAGGCTGTCTCACTGATACTCCAAGAGTACCACTGTCTCTAGGACTTTGCACTTGCTATTATCACCTACCTGCTACATTCTCTACTCAGAAGTCTGAATCCTTTGTCAATTTCTTCAGATGCCTGCTCAAATGTTACTTGAGCAGAGCAACTTTCTATAACTACTTATAAGAAAAGCAATTTCTCCCTCTCTCCCACTCCTTATTCATTTGTCATGTTTTATTTGTCTCATAACATTTACTGCAACCTGGTGTATTTTATATTTTCTACTGCCTCTTCATCCCCTACAGAATTAAACACCATGAGGAGGGACTTTGTCAATGTTTTTTTTCATTGTTGTAGCTCCAAGACCTAGAATTGTGACTAAAACATAAGCAGGCTATTGAGAAATATCTGTGGAATTCATGATTAATGTATAAGTAGATGAAAATCTCTTATATATATGCACATTGGTGTGTGGTTGTACGTATTTGTGATTACATTTTTATTTCCCTGGGCTAGGTATTGCTCTTCATATTTAAGCTCTGTGTTTGCCTGTGCATATGTGTTTTTGAACATATGAAGGACTTTCTGGATCTATGCATAATGTGCTTCTGAACATGAGCTTGTGTGGTTTTCTTCCTGGGTTTCTGTATCCTCCAGTTGTGTGTGGAGGTGCCTGTATCCTTCATCCTTAGAAGGAGTGTGGCCGGCTCTTACCAGCAGAGGGCACCAGAGAGCCAATGTGCGGCCTCACAGGGGCCAAAATGGAGCAATCTTGGCAGTAGTATTAGTGACCCAGGAGACCTAGAATTTGCGAGGAAACAAATGGAGACCTCTCTAGATGAACACAGTACTGCAAAGTTGTGCAATTAATGTTATTCCTCTTCAATTCATATCCTAGGATCCAGACGTCCTGGCATCCCCAGCACCCTGTGAGTAGAAATATCTGGTTAGAGGTTGTGAGAGGAGCTGGTTGCCAAGCTGGGTTCCCAAGGAGATACCTACTGAGTGCACTCCCTTCCCAGTACCTAGATCTCTCAACCCAAAGGATCTCAGACTCCTTCCTGCTTAGAGATCCTCCTGTGGCTGCCCTCACCTTGGCCCTTCAAAGCGTGGAGTTGGCTACTTTCTCCTTCTGGATGGGTAAATGCCCAGGATGAAGGAAGGAGTCAATTATACCCCTTTCTCAGCAAGAGCCAATGGATGACTCCCACTTAGCCTGGTTTTGCTGTATGCTGGGGAAGACGTCCTGGCAGGGGCTCCAGGAGGATCCAGGAAGCAGATTCTGCAGCTCTCTAGGGAGAGGAAGGAATCCTCTCCCATCATTCATTGGTCATTTAAAAATTCCCAATTTGGGAAACCTAGATTGTGGGAGTAACAAGGAAAACAAAACACAAGAAAGGAGGTTTATGCTTTTTCTTTTTAAATCTTCTTCTGAGGATATGTTTATTGATATTAGAGAGAGTGAGAGAGAGAGATTTCTGTTGCCTCCTTCACTCTCCCGGACCAGGGATCAAACCAGCAACCTAAATTGTGTGCTCTGACCAGGAATTTTTTGGTGCAGGGGAGGTGGTTCCAACCAACTGAGCCATCTGGCCAGGTTAAGGACTTTATGATTCTTGATTTCATGAGACACCACCTGCCCACCCTCTTCTCTCCCTAACACACTTACACACACCCAAACACACAAATGTGCCACCACACTCTTCCTTCCCCATCACACTGTCCTGCACTGGGCTAGAGGTTTGTCCTTAGCCCATGCCCAGCCTCCCTAATCCACTGCCTAGTTCAGCAGCTAGGTACCAAGACTGTGAATATAAATGGGAGAGAGGGACGGGTGGGCAATTGCCCGTGATTGTCACATTTGTTACCTCCTTTGCCTTTCCTCTCGATCCCTTTTTCTCTTTGCTCTGTTACCATCTACGTTCCAGCGAGGGGTGAGTGTGTGCGCGCGCGCGTGGGTTTGAGGAGGAGGGCTGTGGAGGAAAAGTAGACGTCAAGAGGAGGGAGGGAGAGAGGCAAAGAGAGAAGGGTAGAGAATGGGAGAGCAGGGATGAAAGAAACCCAGAGAGATTGAGCTTGAGGCTAGAAATAATGAAAGGGGGCTGGGGAGGGAAAGAGAGAGAGCGAAGGACCGGATTGGGAGGAAAGAGAGATAAAGAGAGCGGAGGGAAGGGAAGTGAGTTGGTGCGCACGAGTGTGTACGTGTGCGCGTGTGTGCAGGGGGCGGGCGCGGGCGGGGGCGGTCCGGGCTCCTCCTCCCCAGCCATCTCCTCTGGCTCAGTCGCCAACTCCGGGCCCAGCCGCGGGCGGGCGCAGGGCGGGCAGACAGCATGCTGAGCCTCCTCATCTGGATCCTCACTCTCTCCGATACTTTCTCCCAAGGTAAGGAGGGCTCCAGTCAGCCCAGAACTCGACTTCCACTCCGGGGCTGGGGGACAGCACCCTCACTCTGGGAGTAATGGGGGGCTGGCGGCCCGCGGCCCTGGGGTCCCGACGCCATGAAACGGGGGCTAGGTCCCGGAGCAGAACCCTGGGGCGCGGGCGCAGAGTAACTGGGGCTGGGAAAGAATTAGTTTTCGGTTGATTTGACCAAGTTGCTTCCTCTGGCTGCGCGGGAGAACGAAGAGGAAAAAAAAGACACCCGAACGTTCAAAGTCTTTTCCCAAAGCCTCGGCAGCCCCACCTACTCTCCACCCTCTGAGGCCGGGAGTTCTAACGCCTGGGTCTTGCCCGAGGGGATGGTTGGAAAGAGGTTGGGATTTCAGATTTGGGGGAGTGGGAGGTTCGCAGAAAGCTGGGGACACAGGCCTGGGAAGATGTTGGCTAAGGGAATCCTCCTCCTACTCCAGCCTAGTCCTTCGGGGAACCCAGTCGGAGTTGGGATTCCAGATTGCCTGGGGCTGCCCCTCTGGAGAAAGGGAGGGGTGCCTCGGGGTTCCTGATAGGGATTTGGAATTCCTGCCTGGAGGCTCAGGAGTTCCAAAGGCAGTTTCGGGCCGGCTTGATATAGAGGAGGGCATTTGGGGGTGGGGACGATTAACACCCCACTTGGAGTCAGGAAAGTGTTGATGTGAGCTTGTTTGGAACTGGCAGGGGGGAGGCTAAGAGATGAGGGAGAGGTTGAAAGAAATGAGGTTAGTGTACCCTCATCAGGGGGGTGGGGGAGGGAAAGAGAAATAAACAGCCCAGACCACAGTGAGGACTGGGCAGTCTGTGGGAGTGAATTCTTGTTTGTGGGTCTGACTCTAACGAAGATTTAATACTGCTGAGCTAGCCCTCCACCACCCCCAAAATGGAGCTGACAGAAATTGATACACAAACACCAAAAAATAGTCATAGACATTGAAACAGACTACTCACCTACTGAGGCAGACATGCCCACAAGCATCCCCCACACTGAGACAGACATAAACACAAAGACACTGACGCATCTAAGGAAGACAGATTCCTCTCCATATCGGCACATGCTTACACATTCTTGCACCCAGAAACATAAAAACTCATAGATACAGTACCTGTATGCAAGCAGGCATTTATAAGGACACAACACACACAAACACTGAAAACCTACAGATACCAACTGTCCAGCAAACAAAGAAACTTGAACAGACATTCATGTAGTCAGACACCTATGGAGATGCACAAAATGGAGGAGGTAGTCTCTTTTTGGGGTGGGAAAATTTTGGAAAGAGGGAAGTCAGCTTGGATAGAATACCCTCCGTCATTTTCATTGTCCTGCCTTCCTGGGTTTGTGGGTGTGTTGTTAGGGGTGGCTTGTTATTCTGGACCCCTTCTCTCCTTGCAGAGCTCCTCCCAAGCTCTGAAAGCAAAGCCTGGCTGAGTTGGGGATGGATCTTGATCCATCATCTTCCCCTCATCACACACATACTTGAGATATGGGAGGGGCACACATTCCTGGTTTGAGATGAGTAGGAATTGGTGCTGGGGGAGAAAGGAGGCCTGGTCCTAGGGTTGGCTGGCCAAGCTAGCCACTTGGCAGAAAGTTGGGAGCATGATTTAAGTTCTGATTTTGTTTGACCAGGCTACTAGAGAGGAAGAGGGGTGGGGGCATGCAGCTGGGTCAGTGCTGGTATGAGTTGGAGACAAGCTTATGTCTGCTCCTTTCCCTGCAGTTCTTACATGTCAGCATCATGGATACAAATGAGCTTCAAGAAACAAAAGCTGCAGTTACAAAACATGTGGATTGAATCGGGGAGAAAAATTGTTAGAAAGAGAGAAGTGTGTTTTGTGCCTTTCTCCCTTTGGAAAGAGGGGAGGGGTTAAGGGTTAGCTGAGCTCCCATATCTCTGCCTCTAACTGGGGTGAAAACAAGACCTGATGAAAATGTGCAAAAGTATTGAGGGGTTGGGGGTGGGGCAGGAGGGGAGAGAATGAATAAATGCCAAAGTAAAGAAAGGGAGAAAATAGATCAGAGGGGACAGGAAATAACTCCTGAGTGTTCTGGGAAGCTGAGTAAGGACTGGGGTGGAGGCAAGGATAGAAAAAGTGGAGATTTGGGGAGATGGGGTGGCAGGGAGGCTGTAGTACCTCCTCTACTTAGCTTCTATCTATAGAAAGGTGTTCTAGGTCAGGGACTGGAGTGGTGAGGGAGGAAATGGAGATTGCCAGGGTACTGAGGGATGGTGGTGGGAAATGGGGAAAAAGTAGCATGAGAAAGCAATTGAACTGAGGGGAAGAGAGAAAAGAGGGAAGGGGAAATAAAAATATTTATCACATTTTAAAGAATGTCATTGGGCTTCATCAGTCTTCATTTTTCACTAAATAATTTTCTGTATTTTATCTAAATGAAAACCACTATCCTTACCTCTATTTCCATCATGCGCCAGCTCCTTGGACTGATTCTGCCGAAAATTGAAATATTTAATCATTTTCTGGGAGATTTTTTTACTCCCAGTCTTGGAGGGGAGAAATTGAAAAAGAAAGATTATAGCTAATCAGAGCAATGTGGGATGACAGGCTGGCTCAAGGTGGGAGCTGCCTCCAGAGTGGGGAGTGGAAGCTGGAGGGGTAGAAAACTCTGTCTCTTCAACTCCCAGAGGTCCTCTGGACATCCCTGCCACTTTCTGGGAGAGGGGTGAGAAGTAAAGGCAAGAAGCCTGAGGCCCTCCTAAATTCTCAGTATTCAACTGTCTGAACAGAGCTACATCCTGGCAGATAACATGAGTCTAGAAAAAGAGTAGTTGGGGATTGAGTCTCACCTTCGCACACTACACACAGACACACACACTTCAGATGTCCCTCTTCCATCTGCTTAGCTCAGAGCAGACCTGGAGGGTGAGGAAGAGGCAGCAGACAAGGCAGAAATCAGGATACTAGGCTTCCCTCCTTCTGACTGGATTCAGACTGGACTCTATCTTCCACTCACTTAGCCCTAAAGGGAGGGCATAAATCCAGTACTCAGTGCCTGTGGTTACCTCTGGCCACAGCCCTTGATTAGGAGGACATGGAGTCTTCTAGGTCTTCTCACCTTCTCACCTTCTGCATGGTTGGTTGTCATTCTCTGCCTTGGTTCTCTGGTGGGATGGGGCAAAGGTCATCCTCTGGGTCTTAGCATTCACCCTCTTGACTTGAGAACTGTATATTCTTAATGAAAGCTTTTTAGGCCCTCTTTATATCATCGGAGACCAAGTCTTAATTTTTTTTATTATCCTTTCAGTTTCTGACACTTAAAATTGATTTGATGTGAGTGCTACAGTATTAGAAGGCAGTATTTTTTTTAATTACTTTATTGTTGTTCCTTTACAGTTGTCTGCATTTTCCCCCCACCATCCCTCCCCACCCCAGCCAATCCCACCCCCGTCTCCGCTCCCACCCTCCCCATTGGTTATGTCCATGTGTCCTTTAGAGTGTTTCCTGGAAACCCTTCCCCGCACTGTTCCCTCCCAGAAGGCAGTATTAAATGGCAATTAAATCTCAGGTCCCTGGTTAAACCCTACCTAGGCCACTTGGTAACCCTGTCAGCTAAAACAAGGTATATGCCTTCTCTGTGCCTCAGTCTGCTCCTCTGTAAAGTGAGGATAGAAATAACACCTCATAAGCTTTCAGTGACACTTAAATATGCTGATCCACGTAAAGTGCCTGGAATGGTGTCTGATACCGAGAAAAGTGCTCAGTAATCCTTCCGGCTGTGACTCTGCGGCTAGACATGGAGGGATAGGCGATGGAGTTGTCTGCATCTCCTTTCCAGCTCTTTTTTATGCTTCATTTTTGTTTTCTTGCTCCAGCTGCACAGATTCTTGATCCTGGGCTTCAGCACCTCCTCTTGTGTCTCTAATAGAGAGAACTGGGTTGTGGCAGGCAGACTCAGAATGGGAAACTGACCAGCCTCTCCTTGGTTGGAGAACTCAGAAGTCTGGGGAAGGGAGTTGGGGAGAGAGCAAAGTGGAAGATGATGGTATTCTAGTGACAAGGAACAAAGGTTTTTTTGAGAAATGAGGAGGGATACTAATCCCAAGTGACAACATTTCAGAGTCTGGAAATAATACGGATCATTTAGTGAGCCCTGTGCTAACTACTTTATATGTATTATCTATACAACGATCCCCTGCAACCAGCTCTATAATTATCTCCTTTTCATGAGTGAGAAATTGAGGCTTAGACAGGTTAAGTATCTTGTTAACCAGTTGTGGGAACCAGCTGACCTCAAAGCCTGCACCCTTCTCTTTCGCCAGGGATCCCACATGCCAGCAGGAGTGGATGCTGGGCTAGGACAAGGTTTTTCCTGGTCCATTGCAGAATGAAAAGTAGGAGGAAAAGGGAGTGAGTGTCTCATAAAGATAAACTTACTAAAATTTTTAAAACAATCCTTTATTCTAAAGTTTTGTCCTTTTGCATACTTGGGTGTTGCATGGTTTGTTTTTTTTTTTTTTTTTTGATGATTGATGGTGCTCATAACTGACTTTTTAAAAAAAGAAACTTTACTGGGCAAATGAAATACTTCTCAACCTTTGTTTATTACTAATAAACACAGCCTTAGGTCCAATAACTACAAATTTGGGAACTTTAATGCAAGGCAAACTGGAGAGGTACAGAATCCTACAAAGGTGAAATGCTGAATTGGGGGCCTGGGGACAATCCCAGGATAGTCGGCTTCCAAAGCAACCTTGTGCCTGGCAGACATGCAGGCAGGGTGTTGGGTGGTCTATTCCAATCTGCTATGGGAGACTCTACTTTGGCCTAGGGTGGTGAAAAGTGACTATAGGAGGTGGACTCCATACCAGAGCGTCAAAGTGACGTTTTATTGAATTCCTATTGTGTGCTTTTCATATTCATTATTACTTGTTCTTTTTAAGGACCTAGTGGAGTTAATGTTATTCCTATTTTATAGATGAGGAAACCAAAGCTGAGTTTAATTAACCTGCTCAAGGTCATACCTGGCATGTTAGATCCCAGATTTAAACTCTTTGTCTCACTACAAAGGCTACACTGGGACAGGCAACCTCTACTGCAGAAAGACAACATGGCGCAGTGCCTCCCACAGAGGTGAGGCAGTTCTGAAGGAGAGAAGCGTTCTTTGTTTTCATCTTCCTCTCAATAGCAAAACGCTCTTTCTGGTGCCTCTCAGTCTTCTTCCACAAGACTCATCCCAGGACACCTAGCCTGCATCCATCTCTGTGCCTTGCTTTGATAGTTATGTGTTTTATTCAGTGGGGGGTGGAGAACTGTACATGCTCCCCTTTTTCTGTCAGCAGAGGGAGGTTTGTAATAACTTATACCCCTTTTGAGTCTTTTAATTTTATAAAGTGCTTTCCAATTTTAGCAACATTTTGACATGTACCTTCTCATTTAATAGGCCGTGCTGTGATATAGGCAGAGTAGTTATTATTTCTCCATTTAATAGATGAGAAAACAGTCCTAAAGAGGTGAAGTGGCTTGCTAAGAGGTAGAAGTTGGAATGAAGGGAAGGGCTAGGAGGAAAATTCCTTAATTGCTCCATTATCAATATCTGGGGGGCTCTTTCCAACTGAGGACGGGAAATTCCTCCCCATGATTCAAGAGCAGAGAAAGCTGTACCTTACCAACCTACCCTTACAAAGCTCCTGTCTGGTCCTTTCTCAGGGCCCACAGGCTATTTTACTAGAGTATGCTAGACTCTTTGACTGGGAAAGGGCTTAGCTGTGTGGGTAGGTGGTCAGCAGTGAAGGAAAAAGAGGCAGCCATGTTCTTGATCCTGAAATGTGAAGCCAAAGAGAGGCAGTGTCAGGACTCAGGAAAGAGAATGGGCTCATTCCAAGTGAGGGAGAAAGTCATTCACATTTGTGAAGGGCCCACTTTGTGTTTTGCACATGTTAGTAGCTAATTTAATACTGACAATAATGTGTGAAAGGTAAGAATTATCTCCAGTTTATAGGTGGACAAAGAGAGACCCAAAGAAGTTAAGTCCAAGATGACATAACTAGTAAGTGACAGCCAGGACCAAAACCCAAGTAGGGAAGTTGGAGTGAAGCAAAGGGATTGCTTTCCAGAAGGAAACCCTGAACACTGTCGTGTCCATGTCTTCTATATCACTGCTGCATGCAAGCTTGCAGATGTAGACTATGTGTCCAGCATGTGTGCCCACATGCAGGTGCATAATTCATACAGGCCCTCTTATGCATTTGCACACATGACCATTTCTTACCCCATACATGTATGGACAAATACCTCAATCTTTACCTCAGTCCTTCCATTCAGAGCACTGGTGTATAACTCTGCCACATTTCTGTGTACCATTTTACTTCTAGCTATGGCAGCCATCATTGCTTTTTAAAGGCACTACTTTTTGTCTTGTCTTTCATGTTCTCTGTTCCTCTGATAAATGCACACATTACAAAGTGAAAGTCAGAACCTTTGTGTTCTGCACTAACTCTGGTCCCTCTCCATCCTGCAGCCCAGTTTTTATACCTTCTTGCTTCTGATTCACAGATAATATGAACCTGATTAAGTTCTTTGACCACTTAGGATAAAAGCTGCTCTAGCTCCCAGATATTGTTCACGATCATACTTTTCTTTCTTTTTCCATTCCACTCTCTCTCCCTTTGTCAGCTCTCTCCAAGTTCCCAGTTTTCCTCTCCTTCCACAGTCTCACTCTCTCTAGCAACTTTTATTCACCTCTGTCACCTGCAGAAGATGAAGCCTCATTTCTCTCAGCACTCCTGGAGCTCATTTAACAAAATTGGAATTGTATTGAAATAAATGGGCCTTGCAACCAACCAACCTCCTCAGGATAAAGGATCTTAAACCCAGGAGTGGAAATCTGTAGCACTCCCTAGCAAATTTTGTTAGTTTCCCAGGAGATAAGGCTGTTGCTTTCTTCCTCTGGTGGCCTGGCTCTGGGAAGATGATGGGAGAATCTTTAAGAAGGCAGTGGGCCTGGGTTTTCAAGCAGGGAACGGACAGCAGGAGCCTTAGTCTCTGGTGCTTTTTCACCCACAGGCCAGGTTAGGAATCATAGATTCTTCTGGACTGGGTCATTTGGTGCTTTTCTTCTCTGCCCTTTATTTCCTTCTAAAGCAACATGAAGATGTGTGGGGAGAGTAGAGCCTCAGTTACTCCCTTCAGCAGAAATGGATTGTGAGCTTTTTATATGCTAGACACTGGTATTGCTAAATGAGTAAAAAATACTGTCCCTGACCTTAAGGGTTCCATTTCCTGATTTAGGTGCAAATTACCACACTTCAGTAAACCTTAGTTTCCTCTTCCACCAAACAGGAAGAATTTTTTTTTCAAATCAGCAAATGTATGTTATGATGTGTAAAACATATTGGTAGAGTTTATGGGGAATTTTTTAAATGACATCAAATGATCCCTTCTCTCTAAGAAACTAAGCTGTACATACACCAAGATGATTGGTGCCTGGATAGTGATGTGCAAGTTCAGAGCTGGAGAGTTCAAGAAGGGAGTTTATTGTGGGTTGAAGAGACCAGGAAAGGCTCCATGGAGGGAGAGGATCCAAGGATGGACAGGATGTGGATGTGGCAGGAAGATGGAGAGCATTACCAGACTGACTGAACTTCCTTTGCCAACGTGTGGCTGCTTGAATGTTCAGAGTTAATGGAGGCTGGTGCAGCTGAGGATTTGGGGTGGGGAGAAATAAATGAGGTGATCCAGATAACTAGATTCTGGGGCCAGACTCGTGTAGGCCCTGAAAAACCAGTCTAGAGATTATCCTGTAAGAAGAGAGCCAAAGATTTATGATTTTTAAAAAAATATGTTAAGAACCGGTAAGATTCCTACCTCATTCCTCACCAGCCCTCCTCCTCCTCTTAAACTCCTCATCTGCTGGAGCTGCTATTGAGATTTGCAACCCCTTCAATTAAGGAGCAGGAGAAGGAGAAAAGGAGAGAAGGAGAAAAGAAGAAAAGTGAAAGAGACAGACCATCAGGGTGTGAGCAGAAAACCTCAGAGAAGTATTAGCTCCCCCTTGGGAAGTCTCAGATCTGTAACTGGAGTTGGGGAGACTTTGGAATAATGAGAAAATATGTTTTTCTCTAAGAATCTTCTGCTATAGATAAAGATGCACCCAAAAGCAGACTTCAAAGATAACCAAGAGGAGAGCCCTGCAGCCTGGTGCATACCTAAGGTCTTTGTCATTTGTTCCCTAGAGACTAGGCTGGATCTGCTCTGCACAGAGTCTGGAGGGAATCATCTGGTTTCATCAGAGGGCCAATGTCTGCAGGGTCATGGCCTGGGCTGTTTCCTCTGGTCAGTAGCAATAGGTGTATATTCATTTTGGGGGGCTGAAACTAGAGACTTTTAAACCTCTGGAAAAGAAGTGAGCTCTGGTTTTTCAAATAGAAACCTTTGAAGAGTTCCTGCATTCCTGCAAGGAAGGTTAAAGCCTGTGTTCAACTTCTAAGAAAGTGTTTTTGTTTGTTTGTTTGTTTGTTTTTTAATGGTTGAGCCTGGCTCTCACCTAGGCACCAGGCTAAAAAGGTAAGTGAAATTTAGTCCCTTTCCTGAGACACTCTCAGTTGGGTGTGGGAGACAGATGTATAAACAAATAAACATATATTGGCAATGCTGTAAGATAAAGAAAGGTTGTGAGAGAGGTAAGTGAAAAATGCTGAAGTCTAATGGTCCTAAGACAGAGAAATAGAAAGGGATAGAATGAGAGGAGTGGAGGAGGGAGCCTGGCAGGGCAAGGGGACCTTCACAGATGTGAGGCTCAGGGGCTAAGGGTGGAGCCTCTAGACTATCCCTGATTGTGTCCCCTGCTCCAAATGGAAGGAGCTGAGGAATATGAAGAAGTGGTTCGTCCCAAGATTTATGATTTCAATAAACAAAGACAGTTTATGTAAAGTGCACTTTCCTAAATCTCCCAACCTCTTATGTCCAACTGTTCCATTCCCTCCATCCCAACCCCTGTCCCACTCATCTTAACTGAGCTAATTTCTAAATTAACTTGATCTTTGTAATTAGCTTAGCTAAGTGTCTTTTTTCTCCTACTTCCTGAAGTTTCCCAGGATCAGCCTTGGATACTTGCTTGCTCCATTACCTGGCATTGTCAAGCCATGAGGTGCTTTTAACTGCTTTTTTCCATTATTTCCCAACTGGGAGATTATTAAAAGGCAAGGGACTGAGATTCATAGATGGGGGCAGAGAGAGAGAGAGAGAGAAGACAGATAGACAGACAGACAGTGGGAGGAGAGAAGGCATATTCAAAGGAACAGAAAGCCAGGGATAGGCAGGCTGGCAGGATGAAGCTTTGAGAGAGGTGGGGTTTTCTTCATCTTGATTCCCTAGTCATCCAGAAGGACTTTCCTCTGGACAGCAGGACTCTTGGGTTTTAATACCAAACCCCAAACTTGCTACTCTAGCCTCACTCTTAATCTCCCTGGAAATCCACCAGCTTGACCTCACTGTGGGACTGGGTGGGGGACACCCCTCTTTATCCACCTCTCCTACACACCCATTGGTGTTGGCTGCCACTGCCTGTGCTGTCAATTCTTCAGCATCCACCCTCAGGTTAGCTACTGTGTGGATGATTGATCCTAGCCTGATGTACCTGTCACTGATGCACACATCTGGGAAGTCCCCCTCACTAGGTAGTGGGTGAAGTGTGAATCCAAACTCATTTCAATGTCATTTCAAACCAAATACAATTAGAAAGGAAAATCTGGCTTTGGAAAGAAAGAGAAGGAAGGAAGGAAGGAAAGAAGGAAGGAAGGAGAAGAGAGCGAGAAAGGAAAGAAAAAAGGAAGGAAAAATTGAATGGATTACAAAACCTAGGTGAAGTGACTTCTGGATTATTTGTACCTTTGCTGCTCTCTCTACAGAAAATTGAGATGGAAGCCTATAAAGCCTGTACCTGACCCTTTAGTTTTTATACTACGGTCACATCATGACTGACCTCTTTCAGCACAACCCTGGAATTGGGTAATCCCTCAAGTGCAGTGGGACCTCTTTGACAGAGGGCCTGTGGGTAAGCCAGTCTTTTTCCCAGTAGGGGTACCACCTCTGCAGTCATGACCAAGTCACTTAGCTGGATCATCAGTTTTCTCATCTATAAAGTGGAGACAATAATTCCTACCCCAGAGAGTGGACTGAATAAAGAAATCTATAATAAACAGAATCTGCAACACAGTAGATATTCAGTAAATCAAAGTTATTAATATTGCACAGCCTGTTTTTTACAGCTCATAGTTCAAGGCAGATCTGAGGTAGGTAGACAACAGCCTGAGTGAAGAACAAATAACAGTCCAAATACAGATAAGTATCTGTTAAGTGTGCCAAGGGAGGTAACCATTGATGTAGTACCTCTGAATTTATGGTCTCTTCCATGTAGTGCCGTGGGAGCTTGGAGAGGGCAGCACAGAGTAATAGAAAGCAACTTTGTATAGAATTAGGTCTGTGTTGTGGTTCTGAAAATTGAGTGGCCTTTTCACTTTCATGAGCATTAGTTTCATCATTTGTGAAATGCAGTGACAGCAGCCACTTACCTCTACTTTAAGTCCTGGAAAAGTAGCCCTTGGAAGTGCACAGTAAGGGTGACCATCATCTTAACCCTGTCTCTCCAGAAGGTTTCAACCCACTGTGTTAGAGCAGTGATATTCAAATTTTAACTTGCTTATGAGACACCTGGGGATCTAGTTACAGTGCATATTCTGAATAAGAAGGTCAGGTGCATTTTCTGCATTGGCACCAAGTTCCCAGATGATGCTGATATTGCTGGTCCTAGGACTACACTTTGAAATGTTAGAGGATGTTTTCCTCTAGGGACATAGATCTTCAACATTGGTAGTCAAGAGAAGATGGGATTAATTTGAGTCAAGAGAGGGTATGATTCATTTAACTGAATTCACTTTTCAACAGCTTAGTTGTATGACAAAGCTCAGGTGGGTCATTGCTTCAGGAGTACCTGTATGTTTGTGGGACAGGAGTGGGTACAGTGCTTGCTAATGTGCCCATCTCTGACCCCAGGATTGACTTGCCCTACGAGCCTTGTCCCTGCCACCTCACAAGCTCTCAGCCTCTCCCAACCCGCCCCATTAAATGTGCACTTATGCCAATAGCTGGCAGCTGCAAAGTTCAACAGCAACCAGCCAGTATGTTGGTGGAAACCCTTCCATGACTGAGCCAGTTGAGCATTTGCACTCTATTTTTTTTTCTCCTATGAAAAATGCCCTTATAATCTCGTTCACAATTTGGTGTAGATTTGGGGGAAGACATTTTTCACAGAGTTGGTAGCCAGGGCTTTGGCTTGAAAATGGGGTCATGAACAAATTGTGTGATTTGAGAAGGATGATGGTTCATAGGCTTAACTGGAAGCATGATTTGGTGGGAACAAAGGAGTACCATCTCTGGACAGGTCAGTTTCTCACACTCACATAGATCTAATGGTTGCTCAGCCAACATGATGAGCTAACTCACTCTTTCCCTCCTTTCTCTATCTGTGTTCAGAGCTCCAGGATGTAGAGAAGATCCACAAGCCAGAAAAGAGGGAACCTCAACCTCCAGAGTCCTCCTGATTCACTTGGTCCTTATTTCTAGGGAATCCTGTCCACAAGGGGAAACAGGAACCTCCCATTAATTATCCTTCATCCTCTCCTGTCCCCTAGAAAACAGACACATATATTCAGCCATCTGCAAGTTTAAATGGGAACTTTGCAAACTACACACATAAGTCCTGAGGGATTTCAGAGTAAATCAAGAAGTAGGTGAGATCAATCAGTTTAAGCTTCCTAAAACCTAGAACATGGTGTCAGGAATGAAAATGGGGAGGTGATTCTTTAAGAATCTTAACATCTTTGGATACTCACAATATCTCCTTTAGGTAAGACTCATTTTAATTAACCTTGACACATCAGTATTTGTCCTTTTTCTGAAGAGAAAGGAATTTTATTAGCTCTCTCTGCTTACTTTTATATTTAATAATCCCTGGCGAGCAGGAAGTTCTTTGGGTCTAACCTGACCCCTCCTTTTCCTGCTTGAAAAAAACCCTTTTTATTAAGGACTGTAACTGAATAAGTCTCTATTATTCTCTATGTCTGGATAAATAACATTTTCCCCAAAGGGTTCATTTTCTCTCACTTCAAGGCAAAGTTTCTTATAATAAAGAAACAAACCCAGAGAGGTCATAGGTGAGACTGACTACCTCTGAGGCCCCAGATGAGCCAGAGCAGATTGTCTAGTTAGGGATCAGATTTGTTTTCCAACAAACCACCAAGGATATCCTCCCATGATCCCCAGTCAGGACCAGAAGGTTAGTGTTCACAGGAGTCTGGTGGCCAAGTCACCATGCCCTTGCTTGTCTAGTTTCCTCTTCTCGGCTGCTCAGAGCATCTGGGACCTGGAGGGCTCTGGTGTCCTTCACATCTTCTCTAGCTAATGACCTGAGGGCCCTTCTTCCTCCTTCCATTGGGAAGAGGCTGAGAGGAATTTTGGCATCTGCTGCTGAACCAGGTACCTATAGAAAAGTAGGACATAGAGAGGAGATGGTAGAAGTAGACCTGCCTATAGTTAGGACCTGTTCTAGTTTCAGAGCAGGAATATTTTCCTTTGGGAATCACACAGGAATGCCCTCAGCCCAGCCTTGCCTAGGTGGACTGTGTAGATCCCAAATGACATATGTGTGGGCAGAGAAAGAAGGGGAGGGGATATCTGAAATGGGATGTCTGTCTTTGGAGACCTCCTGATCTGATGAAGGAGTGGGGCATCTCCCTGGGATGCTGAATGATATGAGGTAAGTGCAAACTCTTGGCTCTAAACTTGAACTCGATGGAGGAGACTTGATGTCTTCTACTGGATAGCTAATTATAGTAGGGGAGATAGGTTTCTCCATCTTCCTCAGGGTCTAAACACAAACCAAGATCTTTTAAATAAGGTGGAGGGGGAGTTTTGAACCCTGTTGTGAATTTACACAGGAGAAGATGATGGAAAGAAATACTGGAGCTAGTGGATTAGTTAAGGAAGGTTCTTGGGAAAGGCCAGAGAGAACAATGGAGCAGGGTGGGAAGGATCGATAGGGCATAATACATTGAAATAAAAAGTAGAAGAGGCCACCCTACAGGAGGGCTTGGTGGAAGGAAAATAGGGACCAGGAAGAGATCTAGCCAGCTAGGGCTATGTGGTCTGGAGGCTCTGGTTGTTGAGAACTTTACTGTTGCCCTGTCAAGTTGTGGCCCCAGCAGCATTTACATCCAACCAGCCTTGTGACATCCTCCCCAACATGCACAGGCAGCCATGCACCTCAGGAGAGGAATGGTGTTAAAGCAGTTTCTTCTCCCTTGAGGGCAGAGCATAACGCAAGTCCTCCAAAGAGGAGCTGATGTCTCTAGGGGGAGAGAGGACAATTTGACTCCAGCATGGGGCCTGCCTGTGGGGTATCTTGTATTTGATGAGGGGTAGCAACTCTTTTTCAAGGGTAGCTATGGCCTAGGGTCCTGGAAGCACTGTGGGGTAACCTGGCACAGAACAATCTGCAGCAGTCAGGCTGTCATCTACTAGCAAAGCCACATGTTCCATGGCTCTGGCTGCTCTCTGCCCCCTGGCTGGATGCTCTCTGGGCCCTCTTTCTCTTGTTGTCTGTCTGTCACTTGCAGGAGTGAAATGTACTCTGTTCCTGAAGCATTTGGTACTTGATAATTTGTGGATTATAGCTAAAACTCAATACTAATTGCTTGGCTCACCTCAGGTTCTATCATCAAAGCAAAGCCCTTGTCCTTTTCTTTTTATTATCTCTTAATTAATCACCCTGGCTTTCACACATAGCAGATAATTACAGTCTCCTGGGTAGAAAGCTTATTTTCATAACCTCCTATTCCACGTTGGTAGGGGTGGGGGGTGGGAAGGAGGTAAGGTGGGGGTGGGGGCAGAGTGGGAAGAGAAATGTTGAAGGAAGGTGGGAGCAGTGGGCAGTGGGTGGGTGAGACCAACAGAGAAGAAGAAAGGGACATGTGAGCAGCAACAAGGGGGGCACATGAAGTGGTGAGAAGAACCCCTAGTCTGCCCAGCAGGCCCAGGGAAGCTCTACAAGGGGACAAGGAGGCCAGCAGTGCTCCCTCCAGAAGGCCTCATCTGGTCGCCCAGCACTGGGGCAGCCTGATCTGTATTACTTGTTCCCTTGTCCTATCAGGGTGGGGTGGGGTTTAGCAGGAGATGAGCCAAAGTGGAGTTCATTCAACCATGTTCTGGGACATGAGGAAAGCTGGCGTGGGAAAGGCTATGGCAAGGAAAAGAATAGCAGGGCGATCATCCAATTAGGACCCAGGGTTTGGCCTGGGAATTTTTCTGTTTTGAGCAGAGCAGGACACTCACTCTGGGGCTTAACCCCATGGAAAAGACTAGGAAATTATCTCTTAGTAACGTGATCAAATTAAGAGGAAAAGACCTAATAGTTATTCACACCGACTTCAGTAGGCACTCCACCATGTTTTTCACAAGAGCTCATCATCACTATTTTAGAGATGAGAGAGAGAAGGTGTGGCTCAAATGATGTAAAACTGGAAGAGTGTTCTCACTGGGCCCTTGCCGCTGGACTTGCTGGACTTCTGGTTCTGCCATCACAACAGGGCTTGGGGCTGTCCTTGGCCTTCCAACCTAGAGAGGAGAGAGGACTATATCCAGGTGATGCGTATGAGAAGCTCAGGAGACAAAAGATTTTACCCAGAGAGTTAGATACAAGCTGGGTTAGAATCCGAAGTTCTAGCATGGACTCATGTGTCTGTCACTCATTACTGTTTATCATTGTGTCTCTGGCACTTGCTAGTCCCACAGGAGGTAATGGAGAATGGGGAACATTTATTTTTTTTTCCTTTCTGGATTGAATTTTCTTTCATGACCATAACCCAATGTGCTTGGTCTTTAGAACAAAATAATTGGATCTTACTATTTTGCCATTAACTAGCTATAAAACATTGAAATTGTTATATAACCAGAGTATTAGGTTCTTTGTTGGTAAATGAAAATCTTGAAAGGACTGCAGACAATATACAGGGTCTAGCAGAAGTAAGGCCTGTTTGAGTATGGTTGGTAGGATAATAATATGGGTGTAATAATTTATAGTTTTAATTCGAACATTTCACCTAAAATTTCATAATGGTGTGCTTGAGTGTGATACTGTTATGTTACAGAATTACATGCTTATGATTTTGTAATAAAAAAAAGGCATTGTTTGTGCCAGACCCTATAGGTAAAATGGAGTCCTTGGCACTTGAAAGGTTGTAAACAAATAGCTGTTATTACTACAACAACTATTTTTATTACCACTATCCATGAGAGCACCTAGCCTAACCTAGTAGGAACCACATAAAACAAGTTGATATTTGTAAAAATTAGTGAGGGAGTGAGAGTACTTTAGTTCAACTTCCTCAGTAAAGAAAGGCACAAAATATCTACCCTGTATTCCTTCTGGGGTATGCTGTTGAACAAAGCCTTGACAGCCCAGGACACTGTGCCAGTGCAGTTTTGCTTTCTACAAATAAGTTGTCTGTTCTAGCCAGGTATGTTGCCAGTGCAGAGCTTATTGGCAACCAGCTCCAGGCAGGGTTGATCTTCCCATTACTGACCTCCAGGCCTCAGACTGCCCACTGCACCAGCTGTCCATGTGCCAAAAGGCTAAATGTGTCACCTCAAATGGCTTGCAGCTTCTGGCTTAGCTCAGGGTTCCTGGCCATTATAACAGGAACATCTGTATTCAGGAGGCAACACAGAAAGAGCACTATGGTGAGTCTAGCTGTGGAGTTGAGCCCCATTCGTGTCTCTAATGGAGTGACCTTATACAGTGATCTGGGCCTGTTTTCTTAACATAAAATGAAAAGATTAATTTTCCTACTCTTTGCCATCCTATGGGAGTTTACAAAAGGGACTGGTCCTTTCTTAATGAGACCCTGGATCTCTGATTTGGTTTGCATGCCAAGGCCAGAGGTACTGATTTCAGAGGGCTAAAGCAGGGGTAACTCAGGAGAAGCATCATTTGTTCAGGAACAAGGATGGAAGCAGAAGTTTTATACATTTTCATATCTGATCTGGACTTGGGATAAGGAGAGCGGGAGTCCCCCACACACAGATAGTCCACTGTCTTAGGGATGGTCTGGCCTGCTCTAGGAAAGTGAGGGACCCTGGACCAAGGGTTTGGGTGCATGTTGATAAGATGCTCTGCTTGAAGAAACATGCTCTGGCTTTACTCTGAACTTTAGCTTTCGTCTATGAAAAGGTTTTGTAGTCTTGTGGGAACATAAGCATTTGGCAGATTTCTTTCCTTGAAAGCTATTTCTACTTTCTTTTTCTGGGAAATTTTGCCAGCAAGATCAAGTCTCCTCCAGCCTCATCTCTTCCCTCCCGTTTTCCTGACACACCCAACCCCCTCTCTTCATCTTCCTTAAATGAAAACAAAGTGAACTGGTGGGTACTGGGAATCATCTCAGAGCAAACTGGGCCAGAAGAAAGGACTGAAGCAAATAGCTCTCTCAAGAGAAATTATCAGGAGGGAAGAGAGAGAGAAAAAAATAGGCAAATGGCATCAGGGTAAAAAGTGAATTCCAGACATTTAAAATTCTTTTGGTTTTAATCATCTCTGACGCCTACCAGAGCTGCACTGTGGGGGAGGGGTAAAAATGAAAGCCTGGGCCACCACTAGGAGCCAGTGCTCAAGAATCTCTGTCTAAATGCTTGAAGCCCTCTCTATGTAGGCTTCTCACTCTTCTTCATCGGTGCCCTCTACCTTCTCCTGCATCTGATGCTTGAAGGGTCGCAAGGGCCCTTCCTGACTTACCCTCCCCTTTAACTCACTTCACAGACTCAGTTTATACTCAGTTTTAGAGCACTGACCTTTCAGTTTTTTTTATCAGACTGCAAGTTCCCCAAGGCCCCGGATTATGTTTTGTTAAAAACAAAACAAATATTACAAACCCCAACCTCTATCATAAGTCATGCCTGGGTCTACTCATTGAGGGTCAGGGTCTCAGAGGAGCTTCTGGGCCTGTTTTCCTCCTTTTTAAATGGATTCAAAAAGATGAGCTGAGCCTGCAGAGACTCCATAGGGATTAGCAGGCTGGGAGGGAGCTTGGCAGGTCCTAAGTGCCTACTGTGTGCTGTGTGTCTATGTTGGTAACTTTGGGGTGGTCTCAAGGACTGTCCTGTGAGAGTCCTGGAGGACATGGGCAGTCTTTATGCCCCTTCCCTTATTTGTGGGGCTGGTTGTCAGGAAGGGTAGCAGGAGAAGCCCCTGGGCGTGGGGGTATCCTAAGCTCTTCACTTTCCCTAGCCTATGGGACAGGGTGGAGGTTCCAAGGTAAGGGAGTGAATCAGGAAATCTCAGCCTAAAGTGCCATGATGAGTGGTCAAATCAGGAGGGGAGCAGAACCTGGGATTTGCCTGGAAAAGCAGGAGAAGGCCAGGGAAGACATGTGATGATATGGCTAGGAGCCATGCTAAAGATCCTCCACTTTTTTTAGTCCTGGGCCCCTCCTAAGCATCTTTCTTATTTCTGAGCTCCCTCCCCTAGGCCTCCATTCCACCCAACTTTGAATTCTCTATTTCTCTTTCTCCATCAGAAGGCAGGTCTTTTAATTCTGACAACCAGTTGTTCCTCTTGCTCTCCCCACCCCTCTTCAAACTTTGATTCTTGGGCATTTGGACTTTGTTTCTTATAGTACACCTCCCACTCCCTGTCCCCATTAAGATTACAAACATTCAAAGCTTGAGGGTATATTAGAGTTGATCTTAGACTGAGAGTCAGGTGACAGAATTTTTATCTTGATTCTTTGATTTTTCTTGGGCAAGTCATGTGTCCTTTCAGGGCCTCAGTTTATTCAACTGTTAGGTAAGGAAGGAGCTTACTGGACCATGTCCACAGCCCCTGATGTGCTTTTTAGCTTCTGGATAAAGCAGCATCTGGAATACAGACTTCTCTGGGTTGAATCAAGGACCTGCTGCTGCCTACCAGCATGACCCTATGAAAGTTCTTTGACCTTTTTGTAGAAGAATAGCAGAATCTGTTTCATAGAGTGGTGATAAAGATCACATTAAATAGTCTGTGTAGCCCTGGCTGGTGTGGCTCAGTGGATTGAGCACCACTGGTCTGTGAACTGAAAGGTCATCAACTAGATTCTCGGATTCCTGGTGTGGGCCAGGTCTTCAGCTGAGGGTGTGCGGGAGGCAACCTATTGATGTTTCCTTCTCTTTCCCTCTTTCTAAAAATAAATAAATAAAATCTTAAAAAAATTATCTATGTAGAATGCTTGGCAAGGTATCTGAGATGCTTTAGGCATGCAGTGTGTTTTGGCTCCTTTTGTTAACAAGTCCTAACATTCTACAGTAAAGAGTAACAACAAAAAAGAGCTCTGGGTTTGTGGTCAGGAGACCTGGGTTCAGATTCTAGCTCCCCTCGGATTTTCTGTGTGACCCTGCACAAGCTCATTTTGAGTATGGAAACTCCTTGGGGGCAAGAACCTTCTCTGTCTTGATCTTGGATTTACCCACCCACCCTCATGTCCTGTGTCTAGGATAGTGCCTGGTGCAGATACTCAGAAAATGTGTGTCAAATGAATGACTGAGTATAAGGTACTTAATCTATGAACAAGGAAACTAAGGACTTACTCAAGATGGATAAACTAATCGTTTGTAGTGGCAGCTGTTCTTTGCGCTGTAGGATGTTTAGCAACATCCCTGGCCTTACTCACTAGAAGCCAGTAACACCTCCCACCCACAGGTGTGACAATAAAAATGTCTCTGGGATGAAATCACCTCAACTGAGAACCACTGAGCTAACCATAGGAAAAATTAGACCTAGAAGTCAAGTTTTCTGACTCCCAATCCATATCATTTTCTAAAATGCCACATTGTTACCCATTTCTCCCTTTAGCCAAATATTTAACCTTGACCATATCCCATAAAATTAAGAGAGCTTATGTTGCTGAGCATAAAGTAAAATATTTTGTCTTCCAGCCCATTTGAAAAATGATTAGATTTCCACTTAAGCCATAACTTACCTCTCTATCCAGGGTTGGGGCTAGGGAAGAAGCAGGCAGGTGGCAAGGACAGCCACCTGAACAATCTACTGGGGGTGGGTGGATGGAGGCCCTGACTTCCTCTAGAAACATCTCAGAGGGGTGTCCAACCTTTTGGCATATCTGCGCCACACTGGAAGAAGAAGAGTTGTCCTGGACCACACATTAAATACATTGCAACAAAAAATTCTCATAATGTTTTAAGTAAATTTGCGACTTTGTGTTGGGCTGCATTCACAGGCATCCTAGGCTGCATGAGGCCTGTGAGTTCCAGGTTGGACACCCATTCTAAAGTCTATGATAAGGATTGCTGGAAGATCTACCACAGCTCTGCTTCAAGCAGATAAAAGTAGACTCCTGTGGTGCCAGACAACAGGACGAACTCTTTTGAGTCTCAGGTACATTTTGCACCGCCTCATCTCACCTTCACTTCCTACCTCCATCATCAATAGCTGCTGAGACTTCAAAATCACAGATTTAATCCAACCCCTGAAAGTTACCAATGAAAACTAAGACTCAGGAGGTTAAGTGACTCACTGCCCCAAAGCAGACACTAGAACTGAGAGTTTCGCCTTAACCCTGCCCTGCCCCCACCAACACACATGTCCTTTATCAGTTTGGAAAACCGCTGCTTAACCTCTCTGGACTGCCTTGCCTCCTCCCACCATTTTCATTTGCACAGATCAAAAGGTCTTTCTGGGTGTGGGGTGGTGGTGAGGTAAGGATCTACTTAGGAACTGAAGCTCATAGAGGAACGTGGTGGTCCCCAAGAATATGGGAGACATCACTTTTGGGTCTGCCAGTAGTTTCCTCTGCCTTCCTCAGACATACTCTTATCCTGTGTTCTCTGGCCCCATCCCCTCTCCTAAGGGGCCTACTCTTACTGTCATGGCAACCAGGGGATTAAGGCCAGCTTGGAAGCCCAAATGTGTTGGAGAGGGTTTAGAAAGGAGGCAGGTGGAAGGAGGAAATGAGAGAATAAGGTAATGAATGATAAGGAAACAGCTGGGTAGGAGGAGGCTTGGATATAGAGGAAGGTGAGGGAAAGAAGGATTGAGAGAGAAATCTCAATTTTTATTTAAAAATCAGAGCAAGTTGTAAGCCTGGAGTTGTTGCCATGGCAACGTCAAAGAAATGGAGATAGCTTGTGAAGCCATGAAAACGCAGTAGGGGTAAATGTTTAAAGCTAGGAACAAAAACCATTGAGAGATGATTAACAAGCTGCAAGTTCCAGATCCCTGATCATTGTCAGGGGACTTGGCCTGAGATTCCAGCCTGTTCTACTTCTCTTCTCCACCCTTTATTTGCCCTCACTCACCATGAGGATTTCAAAGAAGGAAGAAGGGAGCACCAGCCCTCCCTCCAGTCTTCCCTTTTATCAGGGATTGCCTTTCCAGAATCCCCAGCCCAAGGCTGGAAAGCTTTTTCTGAACCATTAGGAAAGATATAGTCTTTGTAGGAAAACAACAACAAAAAAGGCTTTAGTCAGATAAACAGAAGAACTTCTGGCCACAGAATTAATTACAATGAATAATTAAGTTGTGGGTTTTCTTCCCTTGGATAATTTCCAGTGTTAAAGATTCTCTGTAATTGAACAACAATAAAGTAATCTAAAAAAAAAAAAAAAAAAGATTCTCTGTGTTGATTGTTGCCCCTCAGGTCTCTGAAATGCTCAGGTACCTGGGTTCTTCCTTCAGAAAGGGAGGTGTCTTCTAGTCTGGGAGCTTTGCTGGGGCTACTTAACTGTGTTTAATGCTACTTCTAATTCCTCTTTTAATGCTTTTTAGGATTTTTCCAGGAGGCTTAATCTTCCCAAACCTCAAGATGGCCAAAAGCTAAGCTGATATTTTGGGGTTAGGTATACTCTGCAAAATTTTTTTAAGTGTCAAAGTACTTTTTTAATATTTTAAGTGAGTCTCACTTAGTCATCTCACTCTGACTCCAGACATCACAACAGCTGGCTGGCCCCTTGCCCCATCTCCTCAGGAAAATACTCTTTTGAGTTTTGCCTCCCCTACCTTCCTTCAGATGCCTCCCAAGAAATTGTGAATATCAGAGACAGTTATAATATTCTTTTCTTTCTCTCATCTCGGGATGCAGCTCTGAACTAAAAGCCTAAATAGCTAAGTCACAGGAGTCCTGTTTTATATCTGTAGCTTTCCCTCCCACTGTTGTCAGCCACTTCCAGGCCATTCCTCCAGATATTCTAAACTTTATCCTTAGACTAAGCCAAACCATCAGGCAGTGGCAAACTGAGACTGAATGATTCCTCAAAGAATTGCTTTTACTAAGCAGAACATTTGGCACTGTTTGCACTGAGGAATGTTCTAAGAAGCAGCCCTATGAAACTCCTAATTGTATTTATGGTAGGGATGTTGCCTAGCACATGGTTCAAAACATGGTTGTGTCCTTTTATGAGGATCCATGGGAGAAAGTTTTGTAATGATACTTCTTCTAAGACACTGGTTAGTTTTTATTTTATGGACATTATAAATTGTGTTACTAACTTTGATTCTTTTCTCTTTGCGCTGGTTGCTTGGAAGCTCAAGGCTACCCTTGCAATTCATCTCTGATGCATATATTTAGTGTATTATCTTTACCTCAACTTCAGTTTATTTCTCCTGTCCTTATTCGCTTTCCCTGACTGTAATCACCGCCATCCTCTCCCAGTGTCTAGTGTCTTCTCTTAATTTATTGTTTACTTCATTGACTAAATGTGTCTATGTATACTGCCTCAAGTCTTTTGTGGAACAAATAAATTTAATTAATGAGTTAAAAAGTTAAGATACATAAATCAAATGGAATGCCTGGCCAATAGTAGGTAAGCAGCTACTAAATGTCACCTATTTTAAGTAACAAATAATACAAATTGTCTATAATCTTCCTTTCAGAGGTCTTGTAAACATGGACTGGAGGCTGTAGGAAGCTATTTGGGTTCCCAGATTAAATAGTTACCTCCTAAAAAAACCCAGGAGAGCCCCCCAGCCTATGGATAGCACTGATAGTTTTAATCTTTTTTTTTTAACTTCAGAATGTATAGTGATGATAATAATCAGATTTGCCTTGCTTGTTGAATGAATTTCTAATTCCCTGCTCACACCAAGACTGACCACTGAAAAGTTTTGTGGCAAAGGTAATCTACCTGCCTGAGATTAAGATTTTTCCATGGATTATCCCCAAAGTGAGAAATCTATGTGCCAGTAATTGAGAGCTGATGGTATTGTGTCTGTCCAGAAGAGGGAGAGAACTAAGCCCAGAGAAGACCACAGGGTAAGACAAGAAGAGGCTGACAAAATGTGACCTCTGTTTGTGAACCCTATACAACCTGACCTTGATCAGGTTAAGTTCTTTGTTTCTTTCTCATCTATTAATTTCCAGCCAACCTTTCATTTGATCTTGAGGGAAAAAGAAAACAACAACCCATGGCAGCCCAGTTTTATTCAGCCCTGTATTTTTGAGCACTTAGGCACCGTTAGGTGTTGTCAGTGTGCGAAGAGTTAGTTCTCTTTACTTTCTAAGGGCAGGATTCCGGTTCTTTTTCTTTTCTGTAAGTTGCATAAACTTTCAGTGGATAAACAGCCCAGGTAATGGGCATCTTTCCTACTGCTCTGTCATTTTCTCTTTTACCCTTTTTCATTTATTTCTCAAGGTCCTGCTTCCTCTAATTCTTCTCTCTCATTTCCTCAAGGTCTTTCTTTCCAGCCCTCCCTCATTTTGTCTGTTGTCTCTCCCTCTCTTCCAAGGTCCTTTTTCCTTTCACATTTTCAATGCTTTTCTCTTTTTTCCTATTAAAATAATTTTTTGAGGAAGAAAATAGCTTCATATTGTTTGTTTGGGTTTTATTTTTGTCTTCTATCCTTTGTTTAAAAAATAAATAAATAACTTCTCCAATTACTTTTGAGAGGGAAAAAAAAAAAACAGCCCTCTCAATCTCTCAGTTCTTTTTCACAGAAGACGAAGATCCTTCAGAATTGGAGAGAAAGGTGGAAAACTAAATAAATAAGTAAATAAGTAAATAAGTAAAAGATTCCTGTTAAAAATCTTGATCAGTGTCATCAACCTGACAGAAAAGCTTTGTTTGAAGGGAATGTGTAGGGGGAGGGGGATGGAACTGGCAACTTATAATTCTCCACCTCGGAAGGCAAATATCTTGAGAGCTGAAGGAAATCTAGAGATAGTGAGTATTTTCACTGAAGTATTAGAATCACTTTGATTCTTTTTTTTAACCCAAGAGTCCTTTCCTTTTGATACTTGTAGGCTTGTAGAATATGCTAAGAAGCATTGAGAGGCAGAAGGAAAGGGAAGCAGAAAACCATCATTTTAATTTTACCCAGGGTCAGAATTGTCAGTCAGGATAATTACAGAGAAAGCCTAGTACTTGAAACCTCATGTCCCAGTGTGCTATACCACTAGTCCAGGCCTTAATACTTTCCGAGAGAAAGGATAAGAAGGGAGTATTAAGCAGAGTTGAGGTGCAATGGGAGAGCTGTGAGAACTGCTGTAAAGTGGCCGATGATGGCAACACTAGTGAAACACTACTAGAGACCTGTGGCCAGGTCAGAGGCCATATGATGGTGTCATGGAACCCAGATGGGGTGAGATGGGTGCCAACCTAGGAATGGAGTATGAGAGGGTATGTGTTATGTGGAGAGAGATGGGAGGTGGGGGAACAAGGTTCCAACTGGTTATAACTTCTCTAGGACTTTGGTAAGAAAAAGATTCAACAATGTTCTTTGATTTGGTTCTGAGGAATGAAAGCATAGGGTAACATGGGACATTATTGAAGGAGTGTCAAAATGGAACAACTAGAATGTGGAAGAAAATACAAAGCTGGATACCTGGATAAGAGAACACTGGAATAAATAGACAAGGACAAAGAG
This sequence comes from Macrotus californicus, assembly GCA_007922815.1. NCBI lineage: Eukaryota > Metazoa > Chordata > Mammalia > Chiroptera > Phyllostomidae > Macrotus > Macrotus californicus. The sequence goes on from VMDR010004809.1 coordinate 39,192, forward strand.
GGCGGCAGAGTCTTATCACTCACTGGGCTCCCATAAATGCTTACCTTCTCAAGAAGCCATGCTGATGATGGTGAGCTAGCTTGAGAATTATTTGTGGAAAGTATTTAAGTCTTAGGCTGCGTTTGCCTGACACCTGATATTCAACCATGGATTGTTGTGTGACAGAGAATATGAACCAATTTTAATATTAGTCTGAACAAAACATAATTAGGAAGAGAATTTGCTGTTCTGGGTGCTGCAGAAAAGAAGTTACACAAGGTTCATTCTGATGACTTAGGAGCATCTTTTCTTATTCTTGTCCCCATTTCTCTGGATTGAACCAAAGAAACAGAAGCCCAGAGCTTCCACCTCTGCTCTCTAGAAGTCCCAGAGACAGGGACATGCCACCAGGGAGCATATCTAAGACCATAAGCCTACAAGGAAACACAAGGCAGGGGCACAAATTGAACAAGTCAATGCATCGTGAACATTTAAGAAAAGTGGAAAAGAGGGAGAAGAGGGCAAAAGAGAGGGACAGATGAAAGGGGGAAGGAGTAAACGGTCAAAGTATACTGTGCCTTGAGGGGTGGGGGGTTGGGGAAAGAAAGGGAAAAGACAACAAAATTACTGAGTTATCCTAAGATAATTGCAGAAGAACAGGATGGATTCTGGAAGGAATTAACTCTGTGTATGCCCTGTATTATTATTTTCCACAACCTAAGATAGGCAAAGGAAAGGATGTAAACTGTTTTGACAGAGGCACTTTGGGAGGTTGGAAAGGGAGTAAGGATGAGGGTGGCAACAGGGGTGATGTTCTTATGTAATGTTAAGGCCACAGACACTTTCCAGGCTCAGCTCCACATGGCCCCCTTAGAGCAAGCTGTTCACTCTGGGCACTTCACTTGGGTGGAGGGAGGCAGGAGTGGAAACTCCAAGCCTAATTGCTAGGTCTCTCTCAGCTCTTGCAGGGAGCATGGGGCAGGAAATTCCTCAAATTCCAGGCTTGTGGGATCATTGCTGAGCTTAACCACAGAGCAAGAGAGAGAAGTAAAGAGGGCTGCCTCCTTTCCATCTTTTTTTCCCTTACAGTTTTAAAGCAGCAGCAAACTAAAAGGGTTTAGAGGGGCTGATGGCTAAGAGAAAGGCTGCCCCAAATAATAGTCCACTGTAAAGAAAGTCCCTGGTCTGGGAATCCCAGAAAAATTGGCCCTTATTTGAGTAAGGTTGAGGTCAAAAACAGTTTGCTGTGGGACAGGGGCATTTCCCAGGGTGTTTTTTTTTTTTAAAGATCTGAGGAATAACCAGTGGAAAGGAACTTGCTTTAGGAGAATTTGAGCAAGAACTGCCTTGTTGAAATAAATGGTGACCAAGCAGTGAGCACATCAGAAGGGGTCTTGGGGTTTACAGTGTTCCTTTTTGCTGAAGGGGGAAACCAGTCAGATCTCCCAGAGCACTGGATGGGGCAGTGAAAGCAGGTGCTATTCCATGTGTCACCTCACTGTTCTCTGAACAGCCCATACATTTCCTCACCTCCATGCTCCTTAAGCCTAAATGCCCTCTTTTATCATATTGTTTTCCTTTTGAAATCTGGATTTGCCTCCAAGATACACTTTAAATATTTCTCTCTTAAGGTAGTTGTCTTTATTCCCCACAAAGAATAAACTATTTTTCCTTCTGTCTTCCAAAGAAAATTGCTTGAATTTCAACATATTTATATTTTGTCTTAATCATACTGAACCATTTACTTCTTCCTATTTCACCAGGCTGTAACACTCCTGGAAGGAAGTTCAATTTATAACTTTCTTCTCTCACCTCTTTTCCAAGCACATAGCAGAATGCCTGCCACACAGTAAGTGCACACACACACACACAATGCTTGCTGCATAAGTATTCCAGTTATTTCGGTATGGTTTGTCTACTTGGTGGGTCCCTATAATGAATATTTAATTCAAAGTCTGTATTCCAGCTGACAACATCTGCTCTTTATACTCTTACTTATATGTTCAGAGAATACACTTTTTAAATATTATCTTCACTAGAACATAATTAAACACTGCTAAAAATTCATGATCATGCTTTCCAAAGCTAAAAGGAAATGACTTTTGCATTAGCTATAATCTTGCTCTTTCTCAATGGTGTGGATAACTGAGATGTCAATGAATTGATGATGGGACTGTCTTAAGGGCAATTGGATTTATTGGGTTGGAGGAAGAAGACGCAGTGGCTGCTGCAATTCTTCTCAGTTACACAGAGCACATATTGTTGGAAGCCCTGCCCTCAGCAGCAACCAAAAAAATGTCCAGTGTAGGTTGCAATCAAGGAAGTATGTACACCAAAACCTCAAAAACTCACAATAAATATGTTATATCCCAGACTTCATCCAAGGGCTATTAAATTCTTTCTTGGAATTATAAAATCTTGTCCATTCTTTAGACCTGTCTGCCCCCTTTCGTTATTAGAACTCTTTTCTGGGTGAAGAGGCTCGCTTTTATATTGAACTGTGATGCATATTCTCCACCAAAGAAAGAATTCAGCTGGCTACAGGATGTCAAAATGACTCGTCTTCTGCTAATTCAGTCAGCTGGTGAAAGGATCACAGTTTGTGAGGTATTACCCACATCCCAGTTTCCTTCCTGACTACTAAATGAGCTGTGTGACTTTGAACAAGATGCTTGATCTCTCTGGGCCTCATTCATCCCTAACATGAGAAAATTGGACTAGTTAAAAGCCGAGGCTCATTTTAGCTGTAACTTTTTAAAAAAATCCTCACTCAAAGATACGCTTATTGATTTTAGAGAGAGGAAGGAGCGGAGGAGAGAGAGAGAAAGAGAGAGAGAGAGAGAAACATCGATGTGAGAAACATCGATCGGTTGTCTCCTGTGTGTGCCCAACCAGAAATCGAACCTGCAACCTTTTGGCGTATGGGACAATGCTGCAACCAACTGAGCAAACTCGCCAGGGCGTAGCTGTAGCTCTTTGTATTTATATATAAAATTACTAGGTTTCAAACCTTCCTCTCTTACCTGAGGAAGACTGAGAGGGTCCCAGAGCTTGTGTAGATGTGGCAGCTCTGGTGGATTTTACTTAGAATGGGGTTTTACTTAGTCCCTTAGGTTCACTTGTAAGATATGCTTATACTTACTAAGATACACATACACACACACTCACATAAACACACACATAACCACACACACATAACTTTGGATAAATGTAATGCAACCTGAGGTGTTGAATGTTGAAAGGACAAATAATGTTGAGTATAGATACAGATGTTGCTAGTTTGGATATGTCTGGAGCAGGGCTCAGAAGGAGACATGGCATGGATTGCAAGGGGAGAAAGATATTCACTCCAGGTGTTTGATGAGTATAGTTAAAGTTTGGGTCTTGGTGGGTGGCTTTTAAAACTTTATGGACCTTTGTAGAGAACATTTTATGAATTTGACCTCAAAGACAAGGGAAGTAAAGGCAAAAATAAACAAATGGGACTGTATCAAACTAAAAAGCTTCTCTACAGCAAAAGAAACTGACAACAAAACAAAAAGGCACCTGACCAAATGGGAAATGATATTTGCAAACAACAGCTCTGACAAAGTGTTAATAGGTTTTATAAAGAACTCACAAAACTTAACATTAAACAAACAAACTAATTAAAAATGGGCAGAGAACCTGAACAGACTCTTCTCCCAAGAAGACATACAAACAGCCAACAGATACAATGAAAAGATGTTCAACTTCACTAGCTTTTAGGAAAATAAAAATCAAAACTACAATGAAACTACAATGTAAAAAATACAATAATTTAAAAAAATAGAAATTAAAGAAACACTACAATGAGATACCACTTCACATCTGTTAGAATGGCTATTGCCAACAAGACAAGTGTTGGAGAGGTTGTGGAGAAAAGGGAAACCTCATTCACTGCTGGTGGGAATCTAGACTAGTACAGCCACTATGGAAACAGTCTGGCAATCCCTCAAAAAATTAAGAATAGAATTACCTTATGACCCAGCAATTCCTCTCCTCGGTATCTATCCAAAGAACTCAAAAACATGTATTCACAAAGATATATGCACCCCTATGTTCATTGCAGCACTATTCATGGTGGCCAAGACATGGAGACAACCAGTGTCCTACAATAGAGGGTTGGATAAAGAAGATGTCAAAGTACATATGTACAATGGAATACTACTCAGTTGTAAGAAGAGATGAAATACTGCCATTTGTGACAACATGGATGGACCTTGAGAGTATTATGCTAAGTGAAATAAGACCCATATAATTTCACCCAAATGTGGGATATAAAACTGAAACTTGTGGACACAGACAATAGTGGTGGTTACCAGAGGGAAGGGGGTGGGGCATGGAGGGGGCCTAATATATGGTGACGAAGATGGTTTGCCTTTGGGTGGTGGGCACACAGTGCAATGTACAGATCTTGTATCATAGAAAAGTATACTTGAAACATATATAATCTATTAACCAATGTCACTCCAATAACTTAATTAAAAATTGAAAGAAAATACCTTATTATATATCTGGGTTCTCAGTAGACAGCTATTGTGAGTTCTTCAAAAGTGGGCCAAGAGAATGAATTTTGAGAGACTACATTCAGATTTCTGGGCTTAGGAAATTAAAGAAGGGCAAAATGCAGGCAAGATGCTGAAGGGGCCATTATTTAAATGAAACCAGTGATATATGAGCAGTATGGAAAATGTTATAAATATCTGGAGAAAGGGATTCTTGGAATTAAATCTATTCACTCACTTAACATGTGCTAAACACTTGCTAAGTTCAGGGGCATTAGTTCTGAAAGGGACCTTAGAGGTGATGTATTACATGAATCAGGAAACTGAAGACCAGATGAGGGTTGGGACCTGCCCGATGCCACACAGCTGATTCTGACCAGTGGAGTGCTCTTTCTACCATAGCTAAGTACCACCTTAGTCATTGACCTCAATTTCTCTATTAAATTTGCATTTAGAGCCTGAGGGACTTCTCTGGGTGCAGAGCAACCTGACAGACCCTTCGATCTCTACTATAGATCTGCTGTCCCCTACAATCAAAAGTCAGGATTTGCCTAGATCCTTTGCCAGATACCCAAATCCCAGGCCTGAGATTTAAATTTCCCACACAACCTCTTGCACAGATTGCACAATAACTTAATTGGAATGGAGAGAGAGGGCCCAAATGTTCAGGAAGTTGCTGTTCTGCTAGGCTCCTCTCTTGCCTATCTACATCTGTATTCCGTTGAATAATGTAAAGGCATGTGCAGACCTTCTGCCAAAGTGCCTAGGCCTTGTTTCCAGCTTGCTTCTTATTCCTGTGTAGTTTTATCTGCACATACCCACAGAATTTCATCCAGAAGGGGCAAGGAGGAGCCAGGAGTGACCACTGTAGTTGATATTAGGGTTCCCAGGTACCTTATGAAATTTTTTTTGGAGTCCTGTATAGCCCTTTCTCCTCTTCATAGGTTTGACCTGAAGCCATAAAATGGGCCAGACAATTGCAAAGTTCTGGCCAGGAAGGCTAGGCCTTTCTCTTTGGACCTTAGCAAGGGCAAAAACTGTAAGTTGTGCCCCTTCAGCAATCATCTCATCACCCGTTGTCCTTTGGGAGAGGTAAGGAGTGGCAGAAGAGAGCTGAACCCAAATGGATAGAGCTATGCTTTATCACCCTGTCTACAAAAGTCCAGCATCCTCTTATTGATGGTAAGGTCTTCATAGTTTTAGACAGTCAATAATTTGTTTTCATTTCAGTTTCAATTTGGCAAGCATTTATTGAGTGTCAGGCATTAAGTGCCCAGGAAACAGACATAAATACAATATGATTACTTGCCTTCCAGGAGCACATAGTTATATAAATTTTTATTGAAGACCAACATAACACCTATATCAGACATAACAAAGACACTAAGTACAGAGAAAAGTGTTTGAGAATAAAGAACAAGTGACATAGTTATGGAAATCCCCTGACCACCAGACCTGCCAGCAATTCTCCCTTCTCTGATTAGAAGGCAACTTGGGGTACAATGGAAAGAGCACAGAGGAGGAGTTAGGAGATTTGGGTGTCTAATCCCAGCATTGCAATAGGCAAGTAAGTGAACTACTCTGGTGATACTTGGTATCCTAACTCTAAATTGAGGTGCCATTAAACTCTTAGTTCTCTTCCATCTTTAAGATAGAATCAATCTAGGAAGGCTTACTGGAAGAAGTGCAATTTTAGTGTTTAAAAAATGGGAAGGAAACATTGTTATTCTGGGAAAGGCATCTCTGTTTTGCAGTATCATCCGGGAAAAATAAAGGTGGGAAAGAGTGGAGGAAGGCAGAAAATGGGGACAAAAGGTTTTGAACAGATATTGTAAACAAGTAATGTAGGAATTGGTCAAGCTGCAGCTTTGTGCGGGAAGGCCTTTGGACCCAGTTTTGGAAGATCATACCTGAAGGCATGATAGTTTATAGTGGGGAACTTGAAACAGACCTGGCAGAGGGAATCCAGATGTTTGGATGGTTTCCCTAAAGCAAGTCCTCTCCACCCCCAACTTGACAGGATTGCCCTGACCTCAGAATTAAATGCAGCTTACCACCAGCTGCATTTTTAGAAGGAGAAAGGGTAGTGTCACAAAACCGAGACAGTAATTTCTCAAAGGCTGGAACTGCTTGCCCTAAGTTGAGAAACCAGATTTAAAAAGAAGTCTTCCCTTCAAATTCCCTCAGCAACAGCTGTGGGCAGCCCAGGTGTGGCTGGCAGACACCCTGTCACCAAGGTGACCCATAGTAACTCCTACACAGAGCCCATCCTCCAATCTGTGGGGAAGGCATCATCATTTTTTTTTCCTTCTTGGCCTTGATTCCACATGCTATTATCAACTGTCACTGAGTCTTATGTTTGGAACTAAGTAGTGGATTTTGAACACAGCTGGGCACTGAAGATGAAAAAAGTTAGAAGTATCCTCTGTTTTCCCCCATTCTCTATCCTACTGGGAAAGGGATGGAATGTATACAAATTCCTCAAAATACACATTTCTTTCAGTGTGGTGGAGGCACTGAGTAGAAGAGGGGAAGAGGATAGAAGGATAAGAACTGTAGTGAAAAGAACACAGTAAGGAGAGGAGAAAGAGAGAAATCAGGAAAATTGACAAAGAAACAGACTGGGGAAAAAAAGCAGAAGAAAGAAAGTAGAGCAAAAGAGAAAGAGAAGCAAGGAAATAGGATTCTGAGGCAAGCAATAAAGCTAAGACTGTCACAGGGATAAGGACAGGTGGCCCAGAGCAGGCAGCTGAGACAGGAAACAAAGGAGAGAGGGGGGAGGGGATTATAGCAAAGGGGATCTTGGGAGACTGGAGGGAAAGGCCAGGCAGAAAATAGCCAGAGAAGGAAGCAGCGAAGAGAGAGGATAAACACCAAGATGAGGAGCGAGAGACATGGCCAGAAAAGGAGAGAACAAGGTAGCAAAAGGGGAGGCCTGAAGTGTGAGAGGACAAGAAGAGGGAAATAGAGAGCAAAGGAGAGAGAGAGGAGAGGGCAGACAAAAACAGGCAGAAACTAGGAGGGGGCCAAACAAGGGGCATGCATGGCTGGTTTAATGAGCCGCTCTCCTACTCCCTAGAGGAAGTGCAGCTAATTATGCCTCCATCCTCCTGGGCTGGGTGAGGTCAGATGGTCTGAAGAAATGCCCTCACCAAGCAGAATGGCAGAGAGCATAGGTCAGGGGAAGGTAGGAGTACTTAGCTGGCAGAATGACAGAGAGGCCCCTTCCCTGGATCAACCAGGTCTCCCTCAGACTACTGGCCTGCACACTGCCAGCCTCAGGTGGGGTGGTGGTAGGGGACACACTTATTTTGCTTAGCACATGTGCACTGCTGTCCTTTTTGGGAAGTCACAAGAGAGCCAAAGGCCTTGAGAGAAGGGGAAAGGAGAGGAAATAACTACAGGCAGAGGTTTCCTCTCCCCAGCACCTTCATGGGGGCTTTTTCTCAGCCAAGTACTATCTGGTACTATTGCTTCCCCTTTGAATCTCAAAGGCAAGGAAAGCAAACCAGGGGCAAGTGAACCTTCAGTCTCAGGCCACTTAAGCTTCTTCCCTGCTCCTGTTCTATTGGATAATATAGCAGCTAACTTGAATATACTAACCACACCCTGGATTCACTTTTCTGGGCTCACAACTAATCAAACACTCCCAGGGTGCCATGGAGAGCAGAGGGGTGAATGGGAGACCATCACTGTCCCATGAGTAGTTTATAATCTAATGGAGACTTGTAAGAAATTGGAGATAGTATACTTAGGGAATCCTAAGAAGTGAGACACTGTGGAGAAGTGGAAAGAGCATGGCTTTGGAAGTCAGAAATACTTGGTTATAATCCAGCTGTATTGTTTGTTAGGTGTCAAGCAGATTTCCTTATGTATTAACCCTGTGCCAAGCACCCTTCTAAATGATATTAATTCATTTGACCCTCACAATTGTCAAATGTGATTGATATTTTTCCTCACTTCCATTTTACAGAAAAGGAATCTGAGGCACAGAGGAATTAAGTAAATTATCCCAAGTGTGACAACTAAATGTGACAGGGCATCTGGGATTGCAATCAGTCTGGCCTGGAGACCATGCCCTGCCCTAAAGTCTTTCTCTGGAATGGTGATAATGCAACTGAGCATAGGACTATGGGGAGGGTTAGATCAGCTGAAAGAACTTGGCACATAGTTGTTGGCACACGGTCCTCAATATGTCTGTGTCATCTCAGAGCAAGGCAGTAGATGATAAACTGCCATGTGGGTAGCATAGCCAGGATGTTCAAAGCAAGGAAATATCACTTGTCTTTAGGGTGTCCTGGGAAGGATGACCACCACGAAGAATTGATAGTTTAATCTTAGGGATAGAATAGGGCACCCTCAGGGAAGGAATAATAATCCACAGAGACCACTTCATAAAGGACTAATACTCCTACTTCCCCACTGTACCCACATACTGTTTTTACTAATGGTATTTCTCCTTACTCTCCTACACAACCCCTCCTTTACCATCTCCCACTCAACTACTGCCAAGTCCCTAATGTAAGGCCTGCTCACTTGTGCCTCCAGGCTTGGAATATGTCACTGTCTCTAATTGGAATGCCCTGTCTTACTCTATTACCAACCCTCGATCTTCATCTCTTGCAGATTCAGCCTCAGCACTCCAGTAGGAATCATGACTTCACTTACATTTTCTGCCGCTCAGATTCTCCTTGGTGCCTGTGTCCTCACAGTGTACTGCTGCATGGCCATTTGTACTAGTTGGTTTATTATTTGAACAAACACTCCCTAATGTTAGGGAATGTGTAGCTATGTCCCATCCAGAATGACTAGAAATGGATTAATACAACTTAAATAAAATTTAGAGAGAATTTGGGCTATTTATTTTCTCTTTAGCTGTTCCCAAACATAAGTGCAAATCTGCCTTTTCATTGCAGCAACCAGCTTTTGCAATGATCTTTGGGATATTCATCCCATTTGCTGATGAAGTGTTAGTTCTTAAGCCATGCACAGGAGACCTGGTGAACAAGACAGTTTCCATCTGTAGGGATGGAAAACACAGGAGGCATTTTTCCTCCTGATAAGTTATGGGATGCTTTGGCATCTTAGGGGCTTGTTCAGTTATTTACTTATTTAGTTAGTTAGTTCTCCCTCTTTTTCTAAGTAACAGATAAATAGCATTTTTCAGTTTACTAGCTCTTCACAGTCTCTTTGTTTAATTTTCACTACAGTTCTGTGAAGTAGGTATTATTATCCCCATTTTATAAGTAGACAGACTGATACTGAGGATATTCTGTTGCTCTGGAGCTGGGTAGCTAAGTAAAGCCAGGTAGAGCCAGGATGCAGGTCTTGTTCTTTTTCTAGGTATCAGTACGTGTCTCACTTCCCAGCACTGTCTGGTAAAAATTATTCTACCCAGAGGTTTTATTTCTATTTTAGTTGGAATAAATGACCTTTATCTCTGTGGTCATCTGCTCAAATATATATTAGGCATATAATTGTGTCTCACTTGGTATGGATGCAATATGAAGAGACACATATGGCCCAGACCCTGCCCTCCAGGGGCTATAGTCTAAGCCAAAGCACTGACATGGATAAGCCTGTGCAGGGCATCTAGACAGCAGAATGAAAACAATAACCTAATGTGAATCAGCAGCCAAGTATTTACAAGACTGTGCAAGGTAAGGATAAGTGCATTTTAGGGGTGGGACAGAAAAAACAACTCTTGCCAAGCTGCCCGGGCAGATCTCCATGGTGCCTGATCAAGGGAGAGCATTTTCATACCCATCCTAAATCTCCTCTTGCTATAACAAAAGCCTTTGTGTGTGTGTGTGTGTGTGTGTGTGTGTGTGCGCGCACGCGCGCGCACATGTGTGTACTCTCCTTCAGGCTGCCAGTGCACAATTGGGTTGGTCATAAGGCAAGTAGTATGGGAGTCTTATATTTCGATAATGGTAGGGAAAATTTTAGCTCTCCTGTAGCAATATAGTAAAATTTACTTTCCAATATACATCAAGTATCCAGTTTCTCTCTTAATACCAAGCTTTTATGAGGTGGAATAAATACCTGGAATATCAGGAGGAGAGAGAGGGAGAGGGATTCAAATAGCAACTCTGAAATCAGAGAGATATAAATTTTAATCCTAGTCCTGTTAATATTTAGTCATATTCATAACATTGGGCAACTTAGCTAAGCTTACCAAACCTCAATTGCCTCTTGTGCAACTGGGGAAATTATCTTTACCTTGCAGGGCTATGATAAGAATTAAGTGAAATTGTGTATGTAGAGCTTTCTATAACCTGGTGATGATTATTTTTGTTAAATTTTTAATTTTGTATTTTTAGTAGGTAATTTACATAGTACCGAATTCAAAATGCAAAAGGGTAAACAGTGAAATCTCTCCCCTATGTTTACACCATTTCTCTTCTCCTTATGTATTTGGTTCTTACAAAATCTCTGTATAGTAGGCAGAACAGGATTGAATATTACTATTTTTCAGGAATGGAAACTGAAGCCCATACAGGTTAAGCAATTTACCTAAGGTATCCCAGATGAAAATGGTAAGATTATAAACCAGGTCCCTACTAATAACCCAGCTTGTTGTAGTTCACATTTCACAGTAGAAGACATAGTCAGAGATGGACTCCAAGTTGCTGAATCTTGTTCTTTCAAGGCCATAGACTTTTTGGAAAATCTTGTGAAAGCTCTTGATCCCCCACCCTCATGCCATTCAGACTCTCAAATATACTTTTATATGGTTTCTCTGCTAATAGAAGCCCAAGCTATCCCTATGACTTCTTTATATCCTCCACAGGATCTTAGCTCTATGGGACTTCTCTGGAGAGCAATGGCACATGTCCAATGACCTTCAAACAGAGCCTGATACCCAAAAAGCCCAGGGTTCTGAAATCAGATCTGAAATCCACTCCTGGCTATAGCATGTCTTAGCTTTGTGACCTTGGGCAAGTCCCTCAATTCTTTGAGTTTCACTCCCCTCACCTATTAAATGGAATTGGTGTTCTCTGTCCCCAAGAGTTATCTACTAACATTTATTTATTTTATTATATTTTATTGTTTATGCTGTTATAGTTGTCTCAATTTTTCCCCCTTTGTTCCCCTCTATGAACGGCCTGCCTCCACTTCCTCAGACAATCCCCACACCATTGTCCATATCCATGGGTCATGCATATATGTTCTTTGGCTCCTCTATTCCCTATGCTGTACTGTGTTCCCTATATTCTCTATGAATATACTGTATCTACCAATTTGTACTTCTTAATCCCTTCACATTTTTTGCCCATTTGCCAGACTTCCCTTCCATCTGGCAAGCATAAACACTTCTCTGTATCTATGATTCTGTTTATATTCTGCTTGTTTATTTTGTTTTTTAGAATCATCTATTGATAAACATGTACTTATTGCCATTTTATTCATATTTTTCATCTTCTTAAAGAAGATCTTTTACATTTTGTATAATATTGGTTTAGTGGTGATGAACTTCTTCAGCTTTTTATTGTCTGGAAGCTCTTTATCTGCCCTTCCATTCTAAATGATAGCTTTGCTGGGTAGAACAATCTTGGATATAGGTCCTTGCCTTTCATGACTTCAAATACTTCTTTCCAGCCCCTTCTTGCCTATAAAGTTTCATTTGAGAAATTAGCTAACAGTCTTATGGGAGGTCCCTTGTAGGTTAATAACTGCTTTTCTCTTGCTGCTTTTAAGATTCTCTCCTTGTCTTTAACATTTGGCATTTTAATTATTATGTGCCTTAGTGTGGGCCTCTTTGGGTTCATATTGTTTGAGACTCTCTGCGCTTCCTGGACTTGCATGTCTATTGCTTTCACCAAGTTAGGGAAGTTTTCTGTCATTATTTTTAAAAATAGGCTTCCAGTTTTTTGCTCTCTCTCTTCTTCTTGCTGTATCCCCATAATGCAAATGTTGGTATGCTTGAAGTTGTCCCAGAGGCTCCTTACTCTATCCTCATTTTTTGTATTCTTTTTCCCCTTGCTGTCTGGTTCATTGTTTTTTGCTTTCTTATGTTCCAAATCAATGATTTGATTCTCATCTTCATCCACTTTACTGTTGATTCCCTATAAATTGTTCTTTATTTCAATTAGTGTATCCTTTGTTTCTGACTAGATTTTTTTTATGCTGTTGAGGTCCTCACTAAGTTCCTTGAGCATCCTTATAACCAGTGTTTTGAACTCTACATCTAGTAGATTGCTTGTCTCCATTTTGTTTTGTTTTGTTTTCCTGAAGATTTGTTCTGTTCTTTCGTTTGGACCGAGTTCTTTTGTCTTCTCATTATGGCAGCCTCCCTGTGTTTGTTTCTATGTATTAGGTAGAGCTATTACATCTCCCAGGCTTGGTGGAGTGGCCTAATATAGTAGGTGTCCTGTAGAGTCCAGTGGCACAGCTTTTCCTATTACCCGAGCTGGATGCTCAAGGTATGCCCACTGTATGGCCTTTGTTCACATTCCTGTTGTAACTGAGCCTTGATTGTTATTGGCACATCCCAGGTCAGCTACCACCTGTGTCTTATCCAGGGTCACACAGCATAAGCTTCAAAGCAATCTGCAGATGGCTGCTACTTGTGCAGGACTTGGAGGTGCCTAGGTTAGACCAAGCTGTGACCTAAGGCCAGCTACTGCTAGTGCTGGGCCTGGGGCAACTTAGAAGTACAGGGCTTGCTGAAGCCAGATGTTGCCTGTTTGAGAGAATTTAGAGAATTCTGAAGCATGGGCCAAGACAAGCCATTTGTATGTAAAAGCCACTGGAAATTGTTGGGTGGGCTTGAAAGTTGGGTGGGATATGGTGTCAGGGAACCACCAGGGTGGGGCAAACAGTGTGAGTCAGGTTGATGGAGTCTTAGATATGGTGCCCACCTGCCAGCTCTGTGGCTATTTGGGTGGAGGGCTCATAAAAGGAACAATGGCCTCTGCCAGCACTTTTGTCTGGGAAAAAGCTGCCTCCCAACTCTTGCCCTGATGCCAGGCAATTCAGTTTCTCCTCATGCCTCATGCCTTTCAATCTGCTGCCCCCACACTGGAGCTCAGAGGGAGTGAGTCCATGTAAGTGTTTGTTCTGACCCCTTTAAGAGGAACTGCCTGGGACTCTAGTTTTGTATTCTACAGCCTTAATCCCTGCTGTTTTTTACAGCCAAAAGTTATGACAACTTTTCTTCCTGTCAGTGGAACCTTGGACTGGAGAGCCTCATGTGGGTCTAGGGCTCGGGCCCCTTGTTTCCGAGATAAACCTCCTGATTTTTTTTCTGCCTCATGTGGGTATGGGACCAGCCTGTTCTGCATCTCCACCCCTCCTATCAGTCTCGATGAGGTTTCTTTAATTCTGTAGTTCATTCTTCTTTAATTCCATAGGTGTAGGACTTCCATTCAGCTTGACTTCTGATGGTTCTGAATGATGGTTGTTCTATAGTTTCGTTGTAATTTTGATATGGTTGTGCGAGGAGGCAAGCTATATTTACCTATGTTGCCATCTTGACCGGAAGCTCTTACTAACATTTATAAATTCATTTTGCAAACTGAAATTATAAAACAAATCTAAGAGATCCTTGCAAAGCTTGGAGGGAGTGAGGAAACCAGAAAATAAACTCAGAATTTAATCCAGTGTCTTAGAGAATACCTATACTACTTGGTGGAAGCTATCTAGCTATATATCCTCCCTGGATTTGGCATCCAATGTTAAGGGCCCCCATAATAGGTGTGAATGTCAACTCATGTAGCATTGAGCATCACATCATTAAATTTAAGCTCCATCTGCTTGTTCTAGTCCTAAGTGAGTGATAATCTCATTATTAAAACATGTCTCATTAAGACTTTTGTAAGATGGAGCCAGCAAACAGCTTGGTAGAATCGAGGGTATTGCCTGGGAAAGCATCCTGTACCTTCCCCCATTCATTAATGAATATGGGAGATTTTATCCCCCCCCCCAACAAAAGTGTTAATTAGACATTGTTCTGAACAGGGATATTACACAAATGAATTAAACCCAGTCTAATCAACAAGCCAGTTCTATGCTTCAGGTCCCTTGAATGAAAGGGAATTAATTGAAGACAGTAATGGGAAATAAATAGTAGGATGTCTTCCGTAATGTAGAGTAGTAAGTAGGAAGATTCCCTTTGGTTCCAGCACCTCTTCTCTGATATCAGGTACCTTTGTCCTCCTGTATCCTTTGTCTTCTAATTCCTCCCTCTTTATTCCTTTTTTCTCTTCTCTGCACCACATATACACACTCACATCTCTGTCCAGGAGGCTTGGAGAGTTTGGATTCCATTCTTGTTACAAAAATAGGCCTGAATTGCCCTGTGGACACTGTTACTTCCTGGGTATCCTAGTCTTTAGGTTTGGGACTAGAATGAAATGGAAATAGACTATACCTACTCAGAAGACCTCAATTGCAATTCTTTTTTATCAGTCACCACCTTTCATTGTGAATGAGTCAGTGAATTATTTAAAGAAATTAGTTTTCTCATAAGAAAATAAAGTAAATGATACTTGAGTCCCATGGGTATTCAGTATGTACTCAATAAATATTTGTTGAATCTAATGGCTGGGTGACATCTGGAAACATTGTGGCATGGTATTGAATACCTGGTACTGAGCCCCCTGTGGGCAGAATGGGAAGAACTGGAGGACTCCCATTTGATGGGGTAGAGATTACGGAAGCCTGAAAAGTCTTTTAGAAACATTCAAAGGAGAACAAGATAGGGCAAAACTAGGTGTTAGACATTTGATATGTGAAAGGAACTGGGGGACTAGGATCTGCTTTGGAAATAGAACTGGAAGGAAAAGATGAGGGCAAGGATTTTTTCTTGCCATGGGAAGAAAGTCACTTACATAGAGGTCTGGAGGTGCTGGAGAGGATAGGGCGGAGGCTGGGTGTATGTGGCCAAAGCAGGAATGTGATCTCAACCTGGAGCCATGGTGTAGGTAGGGGGCATGACTCACTTCCTCCTAATACCTCAGTGCCTGGCACATAATAGGTGTTCCAGTGAATGTGTGAAGTTGCATTTTATGTGATAAGCTGTAAGGGAATAGGGAGCCCATCCCATTGTCTCTGGGATTAGTAGGAGTCAGAACAGTATTGAAGGCAGAATTTTTATTTTTGTTTTCCTTAGGAATGGGATACAGAAGGTAGAGTGTGGAAAGGGAAGTTCTTCCAAGAATGTCTGAGAAGAGATATGCCTTTCTTTAACTCCAGTCTACCCTAGGAGTGAGATTCCACTCCCCCACAAAGCACCCTTTTACTAGTTGTCCTCAGTCTCTTTACATATTCTCCCCAACCTAGGATAGGGAATCTCTGCTTTCTTTTGAGAATATCTTTATCACTATACCTATGATGCCTCTTTACAGAAAACATGAGTGACCACCTTGCCTCTTACAGAGCACCTCAGAGTTCTGGGCCAGATGGGTGAACTTTTTGGTATTATTATGCCACAGTACCTTCTCTTTCTTACTTTGTATCTCATTTTATTTCTCACCCCCACCACTACCCCAATCAGGAGATTGTTTGGTCCTTGTCTTGAACCTACTGCTGCAGTCCATTTTGTCTTGTTTTACCCTTGACATATGGTCACTTGGCACTGTGGAGCTAATACTTGAGAGACAGAATATGAAGTTTTTCTTTATCCTTCTGCTCTTTGTTTCTAGGTGCCTCAATTTCTCATAGATTCTCCTCTTACAATTTCCACTCCATTTTGTGTTCAAGTACTTGGCATGCTTCATATCCCTGAAACCTAGGTTCTAATAGGATTTTGAGCCAATGCCCCAAATAGAAGGGGGTTGTCAAATTCTGTTACCTCATTACCTGGTATACAGGCATATTTGTATAAGCTAGTAGCACATGATGTTATGTTCCTCCCTTGTGATTTAGTAAAAAAGAGTGAGTGCATATATTAGAAGTCAGGAGATACGGATTCAAGTTCATAGTCCCTTCTTACCAGTTAACCTTAACCCCAACCCTAACCCTAATTCTAACCCTTAAGGAAGTCACCAAACCTTTCTGAGATTCAGCTAACCAGGGTTGGATTTTGTGGTTTAAAATGTAAAATGAATATGCAAATGACTTGTGAATGATAAAGCTGTTCATCAACAGTAAAAGATTATTATTTTTTTTGCAAAATCTATGTTAGTCCTGTTGTCACTTACCCAGTCAGTAGGGGTTGAGGGACAGGGGGTCTTTATTGATGATCTATAAGCTGGGTAGCTAGAATAGACATTTTTAAATAATGCAATTATTAATAATACAATTATTAATAATAATTGAGCAGGGCTACTCAATTATTACTGCAAATAACACATTTGTTTCTTACACCACCAGATATAAGTGTATATTACTTTTTCATTAAAGAATTGAGACATGGTAGGAAAACCAACATGTGGATTCTCTCTATTCTGTATTTTCTATGTAACAAACATTTATATTGAGCTGTGTATTTGTTTGTGTTTTTATATATATTTGTCATTGTTTTGTTTTGCTTGTATCCCTTTCTTTTTTTTTAACTTTTACATCTCTCTTACATTTTTATTATTTTTATTTTTTATTTTTATTTTTTTAATATATTTTATTGATTATGCTATTACAGTTGTCCCATCTTCCCCCGCCTCTTCCCTGTACACCCCTTCCCCCTCACACTTCCCCTCTTTAGTTCATGTTCATGGGTCATACATATGAGTTCTTTGGCTTCTACATATCCTATACTATTCTTAACCTCCCCCTGTCTATCTTCTACCTACCATTTATGCTTCTTATTCCCTACACCTTTTCCCCCTCTCTCACCACCCACCCCCCTGATGATAACCCTCCGTATGATCTCTATTTCTGTGATTCTGTTCCTGTTCTAGTTGTTTGCTTTGTTTGTTTTTGTTTCTGTTTTAGGTTCAGTTGTTAATAGCTGTGAGTTTGTTGTCATTTTACTGTTCATATTTTTTATCTTCTTTTTCTTAGATAAGTCCCTTTAACATTTCATATAATAAGGGCTT